>WMKK01000007.1:540604-705292 GCA_012295225.1 Ostreococcus mediterraneus
GCGGACCCGGTTCACTCCAACGTCCTCACCAACGCGGCCAAGGGTTTCGGCTTCTACTAAGCGGTTTACCTTCGCTTATGCAAGTTAGTCGATTCTTGTGGCGTTCATTGACGACACAGTGCCGGCAAGACTCCTCTGACAGCGTCGAATCATTCCCGACGTTTTTGGAGCTTTGAATAACATGTTAAATTTTAATAAAATACTCTTGTGTTACGTTATCCCCCGACATCATCACGTATCATTCTCGCCAACACACCGCACGCGATCCATCCACGCGCGCGCCCGACCGGTTGAACCTCGCGCGCCGACGACGGCGCTCGCGACGCGGATAGACGCGTCTGGCGCCCCCAGCCATCCCACGCCCGCGCCCCTCGTCACATCTCCACGCCCCGTTCCCGCGCACGCGCCCACGCACGCGACGCGACGACGACGACGACGACGACGCACACCATGCCCACGATGTCGCTCGCCCGCGCACCATCGCTCGCGCGCGCGGCGCGACGCCCGCGCCATCGGTCCCACCGGCGCACCGCGCCCGCGGCGTCCGGCGTCGACGCCGGCACGCTCGACGCCGCAACGAGCGCGGCGGCGGTGTCCATCGAGGACGCCCGCGCCCTCGTCGCGTGGCTGTCGTACGATCGCGGCGTCGATGCGACGGCGTTAAAGTTTTCCGATGGGTACGGGGACAAGCGCGGCGTGCTCGGGGTGACGCTGGGGAAGGATGTGTCGGCAGATGATGTCGTGCTTCGCGTGCCGCAGAGCGTTGCGGTGACGATTGTGGATGTCGGAGGGTGTGCAATTGTGAGTGGACTCGCGGAAGGACGGGCGGAGTTGATTGGTTTGGCGCTGTGGTTGTGCGCGGAGCGCATCAAGGGGGAGGCGAGCGAGTGGGCTCCGTACGTGCGGACGTTGAAGGCGAATCCAGATGCGCCATTGTTTTGGGAGAAGGAGGAGGATTTTGCGCTGTTGAAGGGGAGTCCGGTGAGAGGGGATGCGGAGGATCGTGCGAGGAGTGCGGTGGAGGAGTTTGAATCGATTTTAGCGGTGATTAAGAGCGATCCTGTGGCGTATCCTCCAGACGCGTATGAGTTTTTTACAAAGGAGCGCTTCGTAAACGCGTTGGCAACGGTTTGTGCCAAGGCGACGTGGTTACCCTCGGCGTCGTGCTATGCGTTGGTGCCAGTGTTAGATTTGATTCCCATTTGTGGCTCTCCTGTGCCGGGCGTGCGACCGCCTTCGGCGAGCGATGGACGAGTGCGTTGCGGACCGGCGGATTACGACTTTGAGAGTGAGTGCGTGATTTTGCGCTCTACGAGCAAAGCGGCGGCGAACTCTACGGTGTTGCAGATCGATCCGTTGCAAAGAAATAACGGTGAATTGTTCTTGAACATCGGTTTAGTTGATTCTACGCATCCTGGAGACTACTTGTACATGACCACGGAGATCGTCACTTCGGACCGCTTGTACACGGCGAAGAAACAAGTATTGGAAGGCATGGGTATGAGCGCCGAGAAACAGCTCTTCCCGGTATATGAGGATCGACTTCCGACTCAGTTGTATTCTTACCTGCGCTTCGCGCGGGTTCAAGACCCAGGTGAATTGATGGCGGTGTCGTTTGAAGAGGATAAAATTGTTTCAGTGATGAACGAGTATGAAATTCTGCAACTTCTCATGGGCGACTGTCGCGAGCTCATGTCTGAGTACAACACTAACGAAGAAGATGAGTTGAACTTGTTGAAGAACGTTGACAAGAAGCTTTCTCTTCGCGAGATTGAGACCGCGAAGCTTCGTATGGCGGAAAAGAAGCTCATCGGAGCGACAATGACGGCGGTTCGAAAACGACTGGCGCCTATCCGAGGCATCCCCACCAAGCAAGGTATGGAGGATCCAAACCAGGATTTGTTAGACATCTTCAGTGCCATTGAGAGTATTCCAAACAAACCCAAGGAGATGTTCCAAGATTTCAAGAAGTGGGCTCGAGGGGATTACGAGGACGAGTTCAATCGCCCAAAGGGTGGCGGCGGTTGCGGATAAGTCGCGTGCGCCGAGTACTGTTTCTAAAATAGTTTTATAATTAAAATTGCGGCTCTAAATATCTAATGCACCTGAATTGAACTCAATTCCCGTCGTCATCGTCGTCGTCGTCGTCATCGTCATCTTCATCCTTGACGGCGTCTTCGCTCTCGTAAATTCCTTCAAGCGTGTTGATGGCGTCCGCTTGCGCATCAATGAGGAAGAATGTGTCATCGAGAAGCTGTCTTTGCGTTTCTTCCTCTGTTTCGTACTCTCGCGCCTCGAGCTCTTCCAACTGGATGACACCACTGATTTCAAGATCGACGTAAGTTTGACGAATCGTCGTCAACTCGTCTTCGCTAACGACAGACGTCACAACTCCCGGAGCAGTCGCACCCAGACGACCGCATCGGCCTGCGCGATGTAAGTAGCTACTCGTAGACGGCGCATCTAAACTGTAAATGTGCTGAATGTTTGGCATATCTAATCCTCGTTCTGACTCCGAAGTGCATATAAGAATACTCGCCTTATTGTTCTTGAAATCCTGCACCGTACGAAGTGCCTCGACACCTTCAGGCAGAAGCATGAGTAGCTTATGCTCACCCCAAAGCGCCTTGCGAACTGGCCCAGCGGTCGTCTTCGCGGCCACAGAATTCGGCACAAAAATGAACGTTCGCGGCGGTGGTGCGTCTTCACCAGCGTCTTCCAAGTCTTTACGAAGTTGACGGGTCAGCGCTATTAATTTCCGCGACTTGTCTTTGACGACTATCGTGCGGTGCGTGATGCCAGGTGGGACACGCATCCCACCTCCCGTGGATATCCATATGGCATCTTTTTTTATCAAGCCCTTAGATGCGCAACTATCAACGATTGAGCGTGGCACAGCGACGCCACATAGACACACGCAACGATCCTCCATCACAGGCTCGTATGGCGAAGGCTTGAGTAACACGTCCATCGCATCTGGAAACTTCTCAAACAACACATCCACTTCATCCGCGACGATGAATTGCGCCAAATCTACCTCCAAATCACCCTGGAGTTTTAATAATTTCAATTCATCTGGTGTTCCCACGACAATCTCCGCCACGCATGTGTCTGGGTCGGGCTCGCGAACGTGTTTATCAAAATCAAACACTCCTTTCACCTTTATGCCACGCGGTCCAATGTACCGAAAGATGTTCCCCGCATCCCCAGGCATTTTCGTCGAAACGTTCCCTCCGAGAATACGGTATATCAACATCACATTTTGCACCACGAGTTCGCGCGTTGGCACGATGATAAGCAGTTGCAACATCCCTCGACCGACAAAGTTCATACCGTCAATCGTCGGCATCAAGTACGCGAGCGTCTTACCGCTCCCAGTCTGACTCGATATCACAACGTCATTCACATTCATCATCGCCAACGCCGCGCGGCGTTGAATGGCCGTTGGGTACCTAAAGCCCAAGTCTTCCGCACGAGTAGCGATCCAATTCGCCACGCCCAACGCGCGCCAATCGAGCAGTTGCTCCTTTGGGTCTGTTATGCCCTGAATCGCCTTTAACTTTCCCGAAGCCTTGCCCGCGAGCGCATAGTTTTCCTCGTATATAGCCCGGTTTAATACCGTAGTGAGCACGTTTTCATCGCTTGTGGTGTCAATGTCAAACTCCAGAGGAATGGCGTCATTAAACGCGTCGTCATCTGCATCCCCAGCGGCGGCTCTGGGCGCAAGAGTTCGCTTGCCGCGCACCGCGCCGGGGCACCGCAGCGCACGAGCCATCGGACGCGACGCGCGCGACGCAGCGACGCGCATCGGTGTATGACGCACGTGTGTCCAGGCGCCGAACGTCATTGGTGGTCGTCCGCGTCGTCTAATGGGCGCTGTGCGTGCGCGAGGGCACGCCACAGGTAATGGCGACGACGCGCCCGATGGGTCGTCGAAAGCAAATGGTCTAATCGATCGATAACGCTACTTTCAAACTTTCGCTTTCACGAAAGCGAGTGTTTTGTTCTATGAATAAACTGTATTTGTTGCTTTCAATGAACGTGCGTCTTGCGTTTCATCGACAAATTCGGTGATAGTTGCTTTGAAAAATATCTTCTATTTGAAACTGGGACATTTCAACGTGCAAACAGTACGCGTCTTCGGATGTTGTTTTCAATCGAAAGCGAGTCGTAGTTTCGATTGACAATCGATCGATATTGCGCTGTGGGTCAACCGTCCTGAGACGCGCCTGGAACGGCATTCGTCGACACCGCGACGATGTTCACTGCGGTGCACGCGCTCGCTTTACAACCAATTTATGCAAAACATCATATTCGAGCGTCTCGACGTGGTCTTACAACGTCCGATGGCTCGTGCGCTGCGGTGAAGCCGGTCAAGCGACGTAATTTGGGTGAAGAATCGTCTGCGAAGAGATCCTTAAAGTGCACCGCCTTTCCGGATGTTTCTGTGGCCTTGACGACAGTGATTGAGTTTGCAAAGAATAGTTCTCCAGGATTAGCTCCAGCGGCGGTAGCGAACACCGCAGTGTTCACCGCCGGGTTTAGTGTGTTGCGTTTGGGCTTGACGCTCGCGGGCATCGCGCACTCGTGGTTTTTAGGCACGGTAAGGATCGTTACGCGCGAGAATCCTCGATAATATGTGTCATTATTCAATTCTATACCGATATCATCCGAACGATGGGGCGTGACGACCAACGCAGATACTTCTGAGTGCGCGCAACGCGGTTCTTCACGGACCAGCGACGGCCGCTCCGTGAGCGAAAAAACATTACATAAGTTTTCAATCTGATCCCATCCGTGACGGTGTATAAACCGACGCACATGATCTGCGCAACACTTAATTATTGCGACTGACCCGTTCTTGTCTCGCGATATCAGGTAGTCATGGCTGCGTTTGGCCTCGGAGGCTACGTCCTCGTCTGCGCCTACTTTATCGCCGGCAGCGTGGTGACAAAGGTGAAAATGAAGCAGAAACAGGCCGAGGGGATCGCTGAGGCGCGTGGTGGACGACGAGGACCGGGTAGCGTGTGGGGTAGTGGTACAGCCGGGATTATATGCGCAATCATGGCGTTATCGGGCATGACTACCATTTCACTCGATGCGTGGCGACTCGGTTTTGTGGCCAGCTTTTGCAGCAAACTGAGCGACACCACGGCAAGTGAGATAGGCAAAGCATATGGGAAGACAACGTATATGAGTACACCTCCGTTCAAACTCGTCCCTAGAGGAACTGAAGGAGCCGTCAGCGTCGAAGGAACTGTCGCAGGTCTCGTCATATCGGGGGTGTTTGCCGCGCTTGCGATGGCGGTTGGGCAGTTGCGAAGCGTCGAGAGCGTGGGGATTTGCGTCTTTGCCGCCTTTGTCGCCACTTCGTTCGAGAGCATGCTCGGTGCGCTCGTTCAAGGCAAACAGGGGTTTCATTGGCTCACAAATGACGTAGTGAATGGGATCCAAATTTCTCTAGCTGCAGCGGTTGCTATATGCATCGGGTCATAGGTAGCGACGATGTTCAAACAATAAAAGTCGCGTTTAGTTGCATCCAAAACTGTATAATTGATTACAAACGAGCCTTAATACTCGTATCGATCGGTCCCTGAGCCAAAGTTCTACCTTGAATCGCGCAATTTTCCAGATACGGACAAGGCTGATATAAACCACCGTACTTGGTTGCCCATCCTCGAAGCTTGTTCGCGATAACTGCCGGTCCTACGCTATCTCCCCAGTGGACGATACCGCCTCGGAAGGCCGGGAAACCCATACCTAGGATGGCCGCGGTGTCGATATCACTCGACTTTACAACAATACCCTCCGCCAAAACGCGGCACGCCTCATTAACGACAGGGAAGAAGATCATCTCCGCGATGTCCTCTGGAGACAAACCGGCGGGCACTGGAGATCCATCGAGGGGGAGTCGTGACTGCGCTCGTGACTGCGCGATGAGCGGAGCAACGCCGTCTGGATCAGGCGTCGCTTTACGTGACTTGTCATACTTGTAAAATCCAGCCCCAGATTTTTCGCCCAATCGCTTACTGGCGAGCAGAGACGGAATGAGTGGTGACTGATAGACACGATTCGGAAAGTCATCGATGAAGTTCTGTCCAACGTGAACGCCAACATCATGGCCAACCAAATCGCCGAGTCTGAAAGGTCCCATCGGCATACCAAACATAGTGATCGCACGATCAATCGCATAAGGATCGCAGCCGATGTCGACAAGGACAGTAGCGCTCATGGTGTAAGGGAAAAATACGCGATTGACTGCAAAACCAGTACAGTTGCCGACAACCACCGGAGTCTTTTTAATTTGCTTGCTCAAGCCCAGGGTATCAACCAAAATTTGCGGCGGGGTCTTTTCGGTTCGAATAATTTCGAAAAGCTGCATAACGTGCGCGGGGGAAAAGAAATGAGCGCCGACGATTCTCTCAGGGTTCTTCATCTTGGCTGCAATCTTTGTAATATCAATTGTACTCGTGTTCGTACTCAAGATGCAGTCTGGTCTGCACACTTGCTCCAAAGTCGCAAAGATCTTCTGCTTGAGATCTAAATTCTCAATAACAGCTTCGATAATCATGTCACATTGACTGAAATCAGCGTCTGAAAGCGTTGGCTTCACGAGAGACATCAACTGGCGCGCCTTGTCTTCTGTCAT
This sequence comes from Ostreococcus mediterraneus, assembly GCA_012295225.1. Classification (NCBI taxonomy): domain Eukaryota; kingdom Viridiplantae; phylum Chlorophyta; class Mamiellophyceae; order Mamiellales; family Bathycoccaceae; genus Ostreococcus; species Ostreococcus mediterraneus. The sequence goes on from WMKK01000007.1 coordinate 547,254, forward strand.
TCTCTTCTTGCGGACCATACTCGTCAGATTTGACTGAATGCGTCCAACGCCAGCATCTAAAAAGTCTTGTTTGATCTCTTTTAACACAACTTTGATACCAGCGAGTAAACATGCTGTGGCGATACCACTACCCATCAACCCTCCACCGACGACACCAACAGACTTTGTCGGGCGCGGCTTGAGGCCGATATCTGTGACGCCCGGAACGACGTTTGTCGCACGCTGTGCAAAGAAAAAGTGGACCAGGCCTTTTGCAGCGGGTGAAGACACAGCCTTCTTGAAGTTCTCAGCCTCACGAGTGAGTCCAGCTTCCGGACCTTGGGATAAACCGACGGCGACTGCGTCAACACACAACGCCACGTGTGGCATCACAGATTGTACACGTTTCGCTTGCTTTCCCGCTTCTTTCAAAATGGCTTGAGTAACTTGTTCATTCGGCAACTTATCTTTGCGATACAAGCTCAAGTTGCGTTTCGCCGAACCGTCAGCGAGAGCTTTGGCTAAAGCGCACGCTTCATCAAGCAACCGAGACGTGTCAACAATTTTATCAACCAACCCGAGCTGTAACCCATCCTCAGCCTTTACGGTTTCGCTCTTAAGCATCATAGACAATCCCTTTTCTAATCCAACCACGCGAGGAAGCCTCTGGGTACCTCCGAATCCCGGAATCACGCCCAATCGAAGTTCCGGAAGTGCGAGTTGCGCCTTGGGCGTGCAGACTCTCGCGTTACACGCCAACGCCACCTCCAATCCTCCGCCTAACGCCAGCGTTTCGATCGCTGCCACCGTCGGCTTGCTACCACCTTCAACAAATTGGCACAATATCGCGTTAAAGTCGCTCACGTCATTCGATGGCTGACCTTGGGTGGATTTTCGTAAGTGCGTAATGTCAAACCCGCCACTAAACTTGTGATTGTCCCCGCAAATTACAATGCCTCGAACTTTACTCGAACCCTGCGCCTCACGAAGGTTCTTCTCCAACCCCTGCAACACTGGTATCGCCAGCGCATTCACCGGTGGGTTCACCATGGTCACGACGGCGATCCCGTCGCGTATCTCCATGCGTGCCGACGCCATCGCGAGGGTGGTCAATTGGGGCAATGCCGTGGATTACGTGCGTAAATCGCTCGGACACAGTACGAGAGCTCGTCGAAGCGCGTGAAATTGTGTCGTGCGCGCGTGTTTCGTCGCGTGCGATCGATTGTCGGCGGCCGATGGGCGCGTAGAGAGACAAAGTATGAGGCGGTGACCTGACGCGTGGCAGAGTTGGTTAGCGACGGGACAGGCGTTGGAGCGGTTAGAGTGGGGATTTGGACGAATAAGCGCTGCACGCGGCGCGTTCGTGCGGTCAAGACTCGTATATTTCACATTGCGATATAATTTTATTGCATATTGTTCGTTTTCGTACCATGAGACATGATTAACGCGGGTTGGATGGGATATTAACGACGACGTCGCCGCCGGCGGCTGAGACACCCGAGCGACTGTGGCGAGAGCCGAGCCCATCTTTTGCCTTGAGGTCTTGAACGACGTGTTTCTCGCTGAAAGATTCGATGGCACGAGAATCATCACGGGTGCAGTCCTTCATGTATTGATTTTCGTCCAAAAGGCGGCGATTGAGTACCCGGCGAACGTAGAGCTTTACTCCGGACAAGAGCAATCCCATGGCGCAAATAGAGGGGCAGATGTACGTCCAAGTTGCGACGAGAAGCTCGATGTGCGTGATAGTGTCCTTGATCGAGGTGTAAAATTCCTCAGTCATGTCATACTCCAAGCTCGTCCAAGCGATTGGGAGATGAACGGCCCCACCATTGGCGCTCGTCCAGAGCGTCCTGTAAAAGACGTCTGTTGGCTGAATCTTGTAGTTTGGCTGAATAGGCACGCGCATGCCCACTGTGTTTCCAGTACGTTCGTAAATAGAGAATTCAATGTCATGTTTCGTTGCATCTGGTGCAAAAGGCCAGTCAGATGAAGAGATGTCGCCATCCCCTACAAATACTCGCGGGTTGGCGCGATGTCCATGTGGAAGTGTGTACACCGTAGGGATAAGAGTAAATCCGCTGACGTTGAAGGATCCGTGATATTCAGTATTACGGCCACAACTTGTTTTATTGATCGGGCAAGGTAAGAACTCCTCGTATGCGACACCATACGTCTCCACAGACACTTTGTCATTCTTTTCTACGGATCGCCCAGCTCGGCGACGAAGCGTCAAAGAGCGCTTCAAATCCAATCCCATTCCGAAGTCTCCCCACGCGGTGACGTCAGTCTCAGCTCCGAGATTCTTAATAGCGGCATACTGACCAGTCACAATATCCTTACCGATGACCTTTTCAATGTGTCCGGAATGCGGATACGTGATTGACCCCGTGCCGTCGGTACGTTGTAAAATATCCGTCGCCTCCTCTGAAGAATAGACGCCGGTAGCAATTCGGTACGGCGTGGAGCCATATAGATACGCCCATGTCGACTTTTCTGTCACAGTCCAAGGAACATGATCGATTCCAATCGTCGACACATCACGAATTTTCGTCACAGAACGAATGAAACGTCGCGGGTCACTGGTTGGGTACGTCGGAGATACCACGGGATCGGTATAGCCAAAAATCCACTCATGTACAGAGCGTTTGACGAGCATACCACCCGACGTGGGCCCGAGAAAAGGACCTAAAGACGTCCGAAACGCGTTTGCACCATAGCTTACCATGATATAATCAAGATATGCTTGCCAAATCAGAGCAGACGAAGTAGGGATGGAATACGCCGTCGCGATGTCCCCCGGAGCTGCCGCCAACGTTTGCGCGGCAGTCATACCCGTGGCGTCTCCAACGATAGAGTTATACATGGCAACAGACGTCGCGGTTGGAATTGCAAGAGATGAGACCGTTACTCCCGTTATCCCCGGTATAGTGTTGACTGCGATAACAAACTCTGGAACATCTGGAAATCCCGTGAGGTAGGCTGACGGGACGCCGACCGCAGAGAGCTGCGTGACAGAGTTTCCACCGAGGGGTGTTGCGAAGAAGAGTTGCTCGATCGCGAGTGATTCAATAGCAGCAGGTCCACTTTGAAGCGCAGCCACAAGCGTCGGGAAGTTCGGACCGAGGGTAGGATCACTTGCGATTCCAGAAAAGAGCGCGACGATGCCAGCGACGAGCGTCGAGAGCGTCGTCGGTAACGCCATGGCCAAGATATTCTTCTCGCTTCCATAAGATTCAACCATTCCAATATAGGCCAAGTTGAAAGAAACAATCTATGAAAATAGGTAATGTTAGTGATTTTTGATAAGAATGCGTCGTTATCGTCGTACCTGATCGCCGACGGTGCAATTTTCACAAAAGTTGTCCGTGTCCATTGCTCCGTACAGCGTTGATACAAATGAGACTTCGCGGTCGTAATCAGAGAACGTGATGTTCTGACGTTTATTCAGAACATCACTCATGACATAAGGACCAACCTCTTCGAGCGCAGGAGGCTCGGTTCCGGCAATGACTGCATCTGGATTCGTGATGTTCCAAAAATAGATGTACGCCTTGAGATTATTCTCGCACGTCGTCGAGGATGACACCCAGCATTTATCACCCTTGTCGATTTTGTAATCCGAAATAGGGCTCAGAGCTGGAACATAAACAAATGCCAGCGGGAGACTGACGATTAATAACAGCGCAGAAGCGGCAAAGAGGATCTATGAATGAAAATAATCAAACTCGACATATGTGAAAAAATCTTTCCACCGTACATGAAAGAAGTAGTTATTTGTTCCAGTATCTACGCCACCATAGGTGCTAAGCACCTTTGTTGGTGCGGTCGATTTTTCATTCACTTCGATGTTTTCAAAGTCGTCGCCCTGACGAGTTGTCCCCAACATTGTGGTCCACGGAATGAGGTTCATGCGGGGGCTATTTCCGTCTCGACTTGTCAACTTGAAACGTGTTGTTGTTACATGAGCTAAATTTACCACTTACGATGTCATTTTATTGTGCTTTTTTGTCTTCATCAGGTGAAGCCCAATACTGGGGAGTGTCAAGATCAGTCATGAGGCCCCAACCATAGAGCAACGTGAGCAAAAGTCCCCAAAAGATGATAATCCCGGTGATGAGGTGAACTTGCGTCGAACACATCAACCCGCATTCAGGGGATTCATCCTGCTCTAAAGCCAACAACACGCGTCCAGTTGGAGAATGCGAGTCTAAACTGCATGCAACGCTATATTCTACGCCGTAAAAAATCCCGAGTGCGCGAATGCCTGCGCGCTCAATTGTATCCAAGCTCTGAGCAAATGATTCTCCAGTCGCGCGAGCGTCGCCCTCTTCGCACGCCATCACTACCGCTTGCGCCACTTCGATTTTCCCGGCGGCTCGAGCGCGCAAATATGTTTCAAGAGGATCTTCGTCTTCACCTGCACCCGCCACACCGCACGCCTTAGATACGAACACCTTTCGCGCGTCACCCTGTCGTGGTGTCTCACGATCGCCCAAACCAACAACGATGTCCGCGACACGCGAGCCACCGTGGGCGTTCGGCGCATAGAGAACATCTCGAGTAGATGTCGTCGACACATCACCAGACGTCAACCCATGTCGGATCCGACGCAAAGCGTCGCTGTCAATGTCTTCTGCTTTCGCGCCTCGAGCGACGAATATGAGTTCAACGTCCTCGTAGCCATATTCACGACCGTCTCGCATCGCTGCCATCGAAACTACCGACGGCGACGTCTCACGCACATCATCACGCGCACTTCCACCCAAAGCATGCTCGACGACGACGTCTGCGTCGACCGCTACGTACGTCGTTTCGAAGGCACTAGATTCGCTCGATCCACCAACCTCAACGCGCACGACGCCCGCATCGACGCGCGCGACGCACGTCGCGAGCACCAAGGCTGCGACCGCGACGACCGTAAGCACGCCTCGCGCGTTTGCACCGCGCGATATCAGTCGCGCAGCCGTCGTCGTCGTCGTCGTCGTCGACATCATCCGAACGAGCAACGAGCACTGGCGTGGTACTGTATGACGTCAAGACGCCATCCCTTGGCGCACCATATGCGCGCCGCGGCGATCGCCAAACCACAGTTCCGCGCGAGAATACACGTGCGAACGAACGCGCTGTCGATGCCGCGCGAAGATGGCGCGCTGCGACGCGTGCTCGGATGGCCGAGCGCGGGCGCGCTGGAGCGCTTGCCCATCATATGCGCCCACTGCGACGCGGTATTCACGCCGAGTGATCTAGATTACGGGTGCTTGGGCGGTCGGTTCACGTCAGACGCGCTACGAGACGCGTTCGTACCGCTCGAGCGCGACGATGAGACGAATGAGTTCTTGATTTCATCTCGGAAGAAGTCGACGTGGACGCACGAGCGACGGTCTCGACGGTGCACCGAGCTCCGGCGTACGATGTCGCTCACTGAGGCTAACGCGGTGATTGGCCGAGGGAAAATGTTTGTATTTAGCGAGTCGCACGTAGAGGTGCTGTTAGCGGGCACGGGGTGTGGGCGTGAGTGGGCGTTGGACGTCGGCGCTGGCTGCGGAGACGTCACGTCTCGGCTCGCCGCAAAAGTAGATAAAGTATGCGCCACGGAAAGCTCGCCCGGGATGGTGGCGCGATTGCGTGAGAAGAACTTCAAAGTAGTACTCGAGAGTGACACCGTCGAGGGTGTGGTCGAGCGGGTGCGAGCGATGGGACATGAAGACTTACCGAGCGACGGTTTCGACGTCGTTTCGGCGTTAAATTTGGTCGACCGCGTGGACGCTCCCACGGCACTACTTCGCGATCTACGTGCGGCGGTGAATAAGACCACAGGAGTGGTCATCCTCGCTATTGTCGTCCCGTTTCGTCCATTCGTTGAACGAGCGGACGGCACGCGAGGTAAACCGAGTGAATTTGTCGACGCGCCTTCGTCGGGGTCGTGGGAAACCGGCGTCGAAAGCTTGTGGACAAATTTAATCAAACCCAGTGGTTTTGATTTACTCAAACTCTCGCGGGTGCCGTATATATCGGAAGGCGATCACAAGTTTGGGGCATACGTTCTCGACGACGCGGTGTTCGTACTTCGGCCGACACAAGAGCCATCCGAGGTTCCGAAAGTCAACGACTCGACGTGAAGCGGTAGTTGTGTAAATTAGCTCATTAATTAGTCCTCATTATTTCACGCACGCGCACGACGTACTCAAGCACATACGGTCGCACGTGGGTGCAAGGGCGTTTCAATCATGGCGCGCGTGAATCACGCGCCCGCACTCGCGTCGTCGACGAAGCCGCCACCGCCGCCGTCGACAAAGGAGATTCGTAGGCGCGTGCGCAGACAAGAAGTCGACCAGCGTGCGTCGTTAGACGTCTACTTCAGAACGGCTGAACACATTGCGCTACAGGTACGTACCCGCAAACATGCCTCTCGTCTCGGCTGTTGTCGCGTTCACGCATCGCGCGTCGTCGTTCTCGGAGCGGGCACCTTTGGTTTGGCGAATTTAATAATCCTCGTCGACTCACCATCGTTATCGCGTCGCGCATCGCACACGCAGGCCAAAGTGTTCCGTGCGGAAGATAATTTTCCACAACTTTATCGATTGCTCTATGCGTACGTGTCTTTGGTGCTAGATACGATGACGGAGCACGCGGATTGGACTTCGAGCAAGTACGAGACGCGCGCGAGACGCGAGGAGGCGCGGACGAGAGATGCCCTGGGAGAGATGGAAACGCTGGCACCGGTGATCGATGAAGCCGCAGAGTCATGGAGGCGACTATATGGGGACAACGAAATAGCGATAGGGGCGCCGCCAGTGAGGCCACCGCCGATTTCGGTGACGCGAGGCGGGACGCACGTAGAGGCGAGCCCGAGCGGGCGATTAGATGTAGCGAGTAATGCGGCGCCAAGACCGGCAGCGGGGCTCACAGCAGCGATGGAACGGTCGTCATTGAATGTCCCTCGGCCGACAGAGGCGTCGCTGTCGAAGCACTCGATGTTTGGGGCGAAATTGCCGAGCGCGAGCGAGACGGCGAGCGCGGCTCGGGCGGCGGCGGCGCAGTCCTCCGGACATGGCGATATAGATGGGCCACCACTAGGGACTGGAGCAACGAATATTGACAACGCCACGACGGTTTCGTCGCCGTCATCGTCCGTGATAGGTCCAGTATCATCGCATCTAGGTGCGCAGGTTCCGCCGCCGAGTCGGGCGATTGTCGGCGCGAGCGGCAGCGTCAACCGGCACGCGCACTCCCTTTTACCGCCACCGCCTCCACCTCCACCGTCGATGGCAGAAGACTCATTTGCTCAGGGAATTATGTATAGCGCAGCAAGCGTTGACTTCCAACCCAAGGTTATCGTTCAAGTGCCAACGACTGATGAAGCGGATACGGACCACACGCGTCTCGATACTCGGCTCAAGCTCTATGGATTGCGAGAAAAAGTTGTCCGAGGCGATGGTAACTGCCAATTCCGTGCCATTGCCGATCAATTATTCCAAGATCAAGAGCGTCACGCCGAATGCCGTACGGTGGTGATCAACCAACTCCGCCGCGCCGCCGAAGATTACGCTCCGTACGTCCCCGAAGACTACGACCAATACGTCCAAACCATGAGCCTTGACACCACATGGGGCGATCACATCACCCTCCAAGCCGCCGCTGACGCCTATGGCATCGCCATGTGCGTCATTTCATCCTACAAGGACAACTTTGTGGTCGAAATCCAGCCCAAAATCAAACGCAGCGCGCGTGTCTGTTGGATTTCCTTTTGGGCCGAGGTGCACTACAACTCCATCTACCCCTTACCCAACCCCGCCGCGGGCTAGCCGCGCACCTAGTACCGCTGTCATTCGAAAGAACACGAACCTACCGCACGCACGCGCGCCATCGCCCGCCTCCTCGCTCCCGCGTCGCATCGCGATTGGCCCGCGCGCCCGTTCCCTCAGCAGGTGCCCACGAGCGCTGACGTCGTCACTCACGCGCGCGCGCTTCACCGTCGCCATGACGGAGACGTGCAAGTACTACCTCGCCGGCACGTGCCGCAACGGCGCGCAGTGCCGCTTCGTGCACGCCGCCGACCCAGCGCCGGGCGCCACGAGCGCCAGCGCGAGCGCCAGCGCGGGCGCCAGCGCGACCGCCAACGGCGATGTGTGCAAGTACTTTCAACGCGGCACGTGTTCGTACGGCGATCGGTGCCGGTACGCGCACGTGCGCGCGAGTGCGAGCAGTGGAGGCGGAGCACCAGGCGGCGGCGGCGGCGGTGGATCGGGGATGTCGGCACGCGCGGCGGCGTTCGCGCCGGGCGCGGATGCGCTCGCGCGCGGGTTGGGACGGATGGGGATTCACGGCGGCGGTGGCGGCGCCAGCGGCGGTGGCGTCGTCGGTGCGGGCGCCTGGAGCGGTGCGTTTACCCCTGGTGTTGCGCAAGGCCAAGGATCGTACGATGAGGACGAGTACGGGGATGAAGATGAGGAGTGGGGGTACGTCGACGAGCACGGAAACTGGGTGTCGTTTGACGACGAAGGCGCGGAGATGCGAGAGTTTTTAGCGGCGCAGCTTCCAGATGAGGACGAATTGCTCGGATTGACGAGCACTGGACCCAGTGGGGACGATCAGTGGGGGTATTTTGATCAGGCGGGGAATTGGGTGTCGTTTGAGGAAGGGGTTGATCAGTATTTGAACCACTCGAATGAGGTGCGCTAGAGGCGCAAACGCGCTCGCTTTGTTGAGGGAAAATGTAAATTTGTAATGATTCATCGCTTTTCTACGGATACTTTGAATAATTTCTGACGACGTGGTTTGTCGCGCGTAGGCTGATGCAATCGACGAAGGCGTAGGAGACGAAGGCGTAGGGGAGGACGTCGCGCGCGGCGTCGCGGAGGTGGCTGAGGACGACGCGTCGCACATCGAGTGCGCGGTGTGCCTGGAGGTTGTGATGCATGCGCCACGAATCGCCGATCGTCGGTTTGGATTGCTCAATAATTGCGATCACGCGTTCTGCTTGTCTTGTATTCGCAACTGGCGTGAAGGTGGCGTACAGCGCGGGGCTGAAGCGTCGGCTACGAGCAACGAACTCGCCCGCGCGTGCCCAATTTGTCGCGTTTCGTCGCACTTCATCACCCCAGCCACGAGTTGGCCTCGAAATGAAGAAGAAAAGTTAAGAGTCACCGAAGCCTACCGTGAACGACTGTCTAAAATTCCATGCCGTCATTTTGATAGAGGCGATGGGATATGTCCTTTTGGTACGTCGTGCTTTTACGAGCATCGATACGCGAGCGGCGAATTGGAGACGCCTGAAATTCGCAAGAGCACCGCGGCGGATGGGAGTTTGAATATTCTCACGCCCGTGCGATTGTCTGATTTTCTTACGACGTCGCGACGGTTTAGATGATGATGAGCGAGAAATGGGTTTGCATGCGTGTACTAGAGTGTTGTTGAAATTCATAAAATCAATTACAGTTCAATTCGTGCGTGGCGGCTAATAAAAGTGTCGTCGCAGAAATAAAAAATTTACGGTTCGTAGTTGAGGTTCGGTCCTAACCAGCGTTGAACGACGGAGAGTTCCATCTTCTTGCGTTCGGCATACTCCTTGACTTGATCCGGCGCGAGCTTACCTACGTTAAAGTATTGCGAGCAGTCGCCGGCAAAGTACAAGCCGGACACCGAGGCGGCGGGAAGCATGGCAAAGGACTCGGTCAACTCGACGCCAATCTCCTCCTTGACCTTCATCAGATCCCACATCGTCGCCTTCTCGGTGTGATCCGGCTGCGATGGGTAGCCGCACGCCGGACGAATGCCCTTGTACTGCACCTTCAATAAGTCATCGGAGCCGAGCTTTTCATCCGGAGCATAACCCCAGTGTTCCTTACGAACTTGCTGGTGCAACAACTCGGCGAACGCTTCGGCGAGACGATCAGCTAAAGCCTCCGCCATGATGTAAGAATAGTCGTCTCCAGCAGCCTTGAACTCTGCGGTGAGTTCGTCGAGACCGAAGCCAGCGCTGACGCAGAACATACCGAGGTAATCCTTCACGCCGCTGTCCTTCGGGGCGATGAAGTCGCTGAGCGCCATGTACGGCTCGTCGGTGTCCTTCTCCGCTTGTTGACGGAGCGTGTGGAACGTATGGCTAGGCGTCGAGCGGCTTTCATCCGTGTAGACGACAATATCGTCACCCACAGAGTTGGCCGGGTAGAAGCCGAAGATACCGTTGAGTTTGACGCGCTTGCCTTCCTTGATTTTCGTAAGCATAGCGTTGGCTTCGTTGAAGAGCTTCTTTGCCTCGGCGCCGACGGTTTCGTCGTTGAAAATCTTCGGGTAGCCGCGGTTCGGGTAGCGACCGCGAAGCTGCCACACTTGGAAGAATGGATTCCAGTCGATGTACGGAATGACATCGTCAATGCAAACATCGATGCACGTTCGCGTACCGGTGAACTTGGGGGTCACTGGCACGTTCGGGGCGACGGTGAAATCAACTGGCTTGACAGTGGCGCGCGCAGCTTCGATGGAGAGGTACTTGCGGTCTTCTAAGCCCGCGTAGAATTCCTCGCGCATCTCGGCGTACGTTTCATTGATATCATCCAAGAACTCAATGCTTTTCACCTTGTCCATCAAAGTTTGAGCCACCGGCACTGCACGAGAGGCGTCGAGGACGTGGATGACACCACCGGAGTAGTTTGGCGTAAGCTTGACCGCTGTGTGCATCTTGGATGTCGTCGCGCCACCGATGAGAAGAGGAATCTTCAAACCGCGCTTCTCCATCTCCTTCGCTACGTCAACCATTTCATCCAAAGACGGCGTGATCAAACCAGACAAACCTAAGATGTCAGCCTTGCTTTCGATGACGGCGTCCATGATCTTTTCGCACGGGCACATGACGCCAATGTCGATAACCTTGAAGTTGTTGCAACCCAAAACGACGGCAACAATGTTCTTACCGATGTCGTGCACATCACCTTTAACAGTGGCAATCAAAAACGTACCCGCAGAACTCGACTCCGTGCTGCCCGAGGCAGCCTTTTCAGCATCCATGAATGGAATGAGGTGACCGACAGCCTTCTTCATCACGCGGGCAGACTTGATGACTTGCGGCAAGAACATCTTGCCAGCGCCGAAGAGATCACCCACGACATTCATACCATCCATGAGCGGACCTTCGATGATTTCCAAGCACGACGCAAACTTACCGCTCGTGCGGCACTCCTCAGTGTCGGCGATGCAGAACTCGTCGATGCCCTTGATGAGGGCGTATTCGAGTCTCTTCGCGACCGGTTCGTTGCGCCATTCCTTTCCGCTGCCAGCAGCCTTGGTGACGCCACCGGTGTCACCCTTCTTACGGAGCGCAGTCGGATGGGACTTCGGGTCGAGCGTCGCCGCAAACTCAAGCATGCGCTCGGTTGCGTTGCTGCAGCGGTTCAAGAGGACGTCTTCGACGTACTCCAACAACTCCTTGTCAATCTTCTCGTACACATCTTCCTCGACTTGCTGCGCGTTCACGATACCCATGTCCATGCCAGCCTTGCACGCGTGGTACAAGAAGGCGCTGTGGAATGCACGGCGCACCGGCTCGTTGCCACGGAAGGAGAAAGCCAAGTTGGACACACCGCCGCTGATTTTGCAACCAGGGCAGAGGCGCTTGATTTCACGCGTGGCGTTGATGAAGTCAACACCGTAGTTGTTGTGCTCCTCCATGCCAGTACCAATGGTGAGAATATTCGGATCGAAAATGATGTCCTGCGGGTTGAAGCCAACTTGTTCGACCAAGAGCTTGTACGCACGGCAGCAGATGCGGACCTTCTCCGCCTCAGTCGCGGCTTGGCCATCCTCATCAAACGCCATCACAACAACCGCGGCGCCATGGCGCTTGACAATCTTCGCGTGGTGCAAGAATTCCTTCTCACCACCCTTGAGGGAAATGGAGTTCATGATGCACTTACCTTGGCTGCACTTCAAGCCAGCCTCAACAACGTGGAACTTGGAAGAGTCAATCATGAACGGAACCTTGGACGCATCCGGTTCAGACACGAGCAAGTTCACAAAGCGGGTCATCGCAGACTCGCCATCGATGAGACCGTCATCCATGTTGATGTCGATCACATGCGCGCCGTGTTCGACTTGCTTGAGGGCGATCGCGAGAGCCTTCTCGAAGTTGCCATCGACAACAGCCTTCTTGAAAATACTGGAGCCCGCGACATTGCATCGCTCACCGAGGTTGATGAACGTCTTGCGGTAGTCCTTCTCGTTCGGTTCATAGTTGAACGGTTCGAGGCCAGAGATGCGCATGAGGTCCTTCACGCCATGCTTTTTGCGCGGCGCGTACGTGGACACCATGTCCGCAAGGGACTTGATGTGCTCATCCGTGGTACCGCAGCAACCGCCAATGGCGTTCAAAAGGCCCATATCCATGAAGACTCGGCAGTCTTCCGCCATCTCGGGGCCCTTTTGGTCGTAGCCACCCATCGCGTTCGGTAAACCAGCGTTGGGGTATGCAAACACCCAGCAATCAGCACATTTACTCAAGTTCTCGATGTACGGAACCATATCCTTGGCACCGAGCGCACAGTTCAAACCGATAGCCATCGGCTTGGCGTGGTTCACAGAGTTCCAGAACGCCTCGTTCGTCTGGCCAGACAACGTGCGACCAGAGTTGTCGACGATAGTACCGGAAATGAACAAAGGCATGCGTTCACCGTGCGCTTCGAAAAACTTCTCGATGGCAAAAATCGCAGCCTTAGCGTTGAGCGTATCGAAAATCGTTTCAACCAAGAGCATGTCAACGCCACCCTCAACGAGCGCCTCAATTTGCTCGTAGTACGCATCGACGATCTCGTCAAACGTGCACGCGCGGAACGCAGGGTTTTCAACAGAAGGAGACACAGAAAGCGTTCTGTTCGTCGGGCCAATAGCACCAGCGGCAAAGCGCGGCTTGTCTGGGTTTTGCTCCGTGAACTTCACGCACGCGGCTTTCGCCAAGCGAGCCGCAGCCAAGTTCATGTCGCGCACCTCCTCCTTCTTGTCGAGCTCATAGTCCGCTTGCGCAATCATCGTCGACGAGAACGTGTTCGTCTCAAGGATGTCAGCACCCGCGGCCAAGTACGCTTCGTGAATCTCTCGGATAACTTCAGGCTTGGTGAGAACCAAGATGTCGTTGTTACCCTTCAAGTCGTGCGTGTGGTTTTTGTACCGCTCGCCACGGAAATCTTCCTCACTGAGCTTGTACTTTTGCACAGCCGTGCCCATAGCGCCGTCAATGACCATCACGCGCTTTTGCATGATGCCTTCGATGACGTCGAACGCCGCCGTCTTCTTCAAAGGATCAACATACGGCGTGTACTTGGGCACCGGCGGCAACTCAGACGCTGGCTTCGGGGCAATCTTGTTCTCCGTAGTGTAGTTTTGCTTCGGCGATGCTTCGAACTTCGGGGCCTCGCCGAGCTTGCGGAGCGCAGTCGGATGGGACTTCGGGTCGAGCGTCGCCGCAAACTCAAGCATGCGCTCGGTTGCGTCGGGACGACGGTTCATCAGGACGTCTTCGACGTACTCCAACAACTCCTTGTCAATCTTCTCGTACACATCTTCCTCGACTTGCTGCGCGTTCACGATACCCATGTCCATGCCAGCCTTGCACGCGTGGTACAAGAAGGCGCTGTGGAATGCACGGCGCACCGGCTCGTTGCCACGGAAGGAGAAAGCCAAGTTGGACACACCGCCGCTGATTTTGCAACCAGGGCAGAGGCGCTTGATTTCACGCGTGGCGTTGATGAAGTCAACACCGTAGTTGTTGTGCTCCTCCATGCCAGTACCAATGGTGAGAATATTCGGATCGAAAATGATGTCCTGCGGGTTGAAGCCAACTTGTTCGACCAAGAGCTTGTACGCACGGCAGCAGATGCGGACCTTCTCCGCCTCAGTCGCGGCTTGGCCATCCTCATCAAACGCCATCACAACAACCGCGGCGCCATGGCGCTTGACAATCTTCGCGTGGTGCAAGAATTCCTTCTCACCACCCTTGAGGGAAATGGAGTTCATGATGCACTTACCTTGGCTGCACTTCAAGCCAGCCTCAACAACGTGGAACTTGGAAGAGTCAATCATGAACGGAACCTTGGACGCATCCGGTTCAGACACGAGCAAGTTCACAAAGCGGGTCATCGCAGACTCGCCATCGATGAGACCGTCATCCATGTTGATGTCGATCACATGCGCGCCGTGTTCGACTTGCTTGAGGGCGATCGCGAGAGCCTTCTCGAAGTTGCCATCGACAACAGCCTTCTTGAAAATACTGGAGCCCGCGACATTGCATCGCTCACCGAGGTTGATGAACGTCTTGCGGTAGTCCTTCTCGTTCGGTTCATAGTTGAACGGTTCGAGGCCAGAGATGCGCATGAGGTCCTTCACGCCATGCTTTTTGCGCGGCGCGTACGTGGACACCATGTCCGCAAGGGACTTGATGTGCTCATCCGTGGTACCGCAGCAACCGCCAATGGCGTTCAAAAGGCCCATATCCATGAAGACTCGGCAGTCTTCCGCCATCTCGGGGCCCTTTTGGTCGTAGCCACCCATCGCGTTCGGTAAACCAGCGTTGGGGTATGCAAACACCCAGCAATCAGCACATTTACTCAAGTTCTCGATGTACGGAACCATATCCTTGGCACCGAGCGCACAGTTCAAACCGATAGCCATCGGCTTGGCGTGGTTCACAGAGTTCCAGAACGCCTCGTTCGTCTGGCCAGACAACGTGCGACCAGAGTTGTCGACGATAGTACCGGAAATGAACAAAGGCATGCGTTCACCGTGCGCTTCGAAAAACTTCTCGATGGCAAAAATCGCAGCCTTAGCGTTGAGCGTATCGAAAATCGTTTCAACCAAGAGCATGTCAACGCCACCCTCAACGAGCGCCTCAATTTGCTCGTAGTACGCATCGACGATCTCGTCAAACGTGCACGCGCGGAACGCAGGGTTTTCAACAGAAGGAGACACAGAAAGCGTTCTGTTCGTCGGGCCAATAGCACCAGCGGCAAAGCGCGGCTTGTCTGGGTTTTGCTCCGTGAACTTCACGCACGCGGCTTTCGCCAAGCGAGCCGCAGCCAAGTTCATGTCGCGCACCTCCTCCTTCTTGTCGAGCTCATAGTCCGCTTGCGCAATCATCGTCGACGAGAACGTGTTCGTCTCAAGGATGTCAGCACCCGCGGCCAAGTACGCTTCGTGAATCTCTCGGATAACTTCAGGCTTGGTGAGAACCAAGATGTCGTTGTTACCCTTCAAGTCGTGCGTGTGGTTTTTGTACCGCTCGCCACGGAAATCTTCCTCACTGAGCTTGTACTTTTGCACAGCCGTGCCCATAGCGCCGTCAATGACCATCACGCGCTTTTGCATGATGCCTTCGATGACGTCGAACGCCGCCGTCTTCTTCAAAGGATCAACATACGGCGTGTACTTGGGCACCGGCGTCTTCGTCCCCTTGGGCTTCACCGCAGGGTACTTGTCATAATACCCAGGCGCGTCACCAAACTTACGAACCTCCGGTTCCTCAACCTCCCCAGCGCCAATCTTTTGCAACACAAAGCCATACCCGATCGCCAGCGGCGCTAAAATCGGCGTCGCCACCACGAACAGCGCGCACGCCAACGCAATCAACGGCCAAAACACGAGCACCTGCATTGCAGCCTTACCAGGGTCCACGCGCGCGAGGTTGTACCATTTCGCGTACGCCAGCCGAAGCTCGGCGCGGTCGATGGCGCGCGCGATCGCCACCATCGCGAGCGGACCCGAGCCGCCCGTGCGACCGGTTGCGCGTTCGTGCGCGCGCGATGCGACGTCGGCCGACGACTCGGCGCGTGAGAAACGAATACGAACGAAAGTCGTGCGCGCGACGCCGGGCGCTCGTGCGGGGTTCTGCCGACGCGCGCGGTCGTGCGCGCGCGACGAGCGCTCGGAAACACGCACTCGGGACGACGGCGGATGAGTTTGGCGAGTCATGATTGGTCACGAGTCCCTCTCGAGAGTTTACATTCGTGGCGTCACCGGCTGCCTGCTGATGGATGAAGCCGCGCGAGGCGCGCGCGGTGTATAATATCGATGATTTGCGGTTTGAGAGTATTGAGTTACAACGCACACGTGAGAAAAGTGCGAGCCTATGCGTATTACGCCTTGGCGGATGCGGTCTTGCCCCGACCAAAGTTGTACCCGCGGTCGATGACTTTGTTTGTTGATTTGAGCTTGTCTTGACGCCGGCGCTGGAAGGCGACTTGACGCTCACGGAAAATTGTTGGGATGTCTTTTCCTGTGGCGGCACACTCTTTCTTGTACGATTCTAGGACAACACGTACGTCCTGGACGTTTAATCGTACGATGGATTCTAGGAATGGCATGAGATCTAGTAACGCCGTGTCTTTGGAGCCGTCTTCGTACGTCCACGGTTTAATCGGGATTACGTTGGCGGGATGAAGCTCAGCACTTCGCGGTTTGCTGCTAATGTACAAAATTTGACCCATATCTCGATTGAGTTTGGATAAATCTCGTATGTACTCACCATTTTTGTACTGTGCACTCTCGCGATAGAGTCTATGAGAAACGTATCGCGTCGGGTCGAGACGTTCGATGATCGGGTCTCCATACGTCATCAACTGGTCTGTAAATATCACCATTTCGTAAAACTGCGCCATGTGTTTCAAGAATCCATCCACACCCGGTCGTTTAAATACTCGCCATCCGCGTTCGCGTTTCCAATTGGAATTGATTAGCGTATCATCTAAGTCTAACACCAGCGTATGCGGAATGTACTCTGCTTGCGGCGGGTGATCGGGCAACAACTTGTCGCTGATCGGGTCCAAATAATTATGCGATTGATCATCCATCCACTGACGAAAGTGTAACAATCGTATCATGAAGTCACTGTATGGTTTTTCAATCACCGTGCCGCGAAAAGTCGAAGGGACGTGTTCATTCGCGTCCACGCTCGCCTCCAACTCCTGCGTCGTTTCTACGTACATAGACCCACCGACGATCGCACCCGCGATCGTTCCCGCTATCAACGCCACAGTACCTAAAGCGTCTGAAATCTTACCAGCCGTCGTCTTCGCCGCCTCAGTCTCTGCCTCTGTCGTGAGCTGGCGAGTGAGTGCGCGCTGCGCCATCAACGACGATTGCGTTGAAGTCACCTTCGCCACTTGTAGCGCCCCTCCGGCGCGCGACGCCCCGCGAATCGCCGCGCGCAACATCACGCACGCGACACCTTCTATGCTTCTACCGATACCCTCACTCGCCGTCGCCGACCGCTCGACTCGCGCGCGTCTGACTCTGACCATGCGGCGCGCCGCGGTCGCCGTTGATGGCAACAGCTCGCGCGCCATTCTCACGCGCGCGGTCCGTCATGGGTAACGCCCAAGGAAAATCGCGTCCGAGCACGCCGGGGCGAGGACGAAACCCATCGTCGTCGTCTCGAGGCGGATACGCCACCGCCGACGCTGACCGAGGGTCGACGCATCACCGCGGCGCGGCAACCCTGGGGGAGGACCACGCCATGGGGGGCTACGGCGTCGACGGACGCGGAACGCCCACCGGGGACGACGGCTGGGGCGGTGGTGGTGGTGATGCGCTTTCGTACGGGTGCGTCGTCGCGCGTCGCGCGCGCGAATCGCCCCGCGAAGAGGCGCGCGAAGAGGACGAAATAGAGCTCGGATGGGACAGCTGACGAGGATCGATGGAAAGCGCGGCTTTGGGGTGACGGTTTCGCGCGCGATGACTGACGAAAAGCGATGGGTTTGACGATGATGCAGGCCGCAAACACCGACGGTGCCTATTCCAGGGCGCAGCGATGGCAGTCGGACGAATTATCCGAGTTGGGCGACGACTGAGCCGGCGCTCGTGCCGGTGGCGATCAACTGTACGTTTTTTTGAGCGTTCGGGACGCGTGAACCGCGCGCGCGCCTTTAAAATGACGACGATACTGACCGTATGCGTGGGATTTGATTGAAAACAGGGACACAAGGTGGGAATTCAGTAGAGGTGGAAGGGAGCTTTGATAACTGGCAATCGCGTCAGACGTTGCATCGAAGCGGGAATAGAGAGTTTGCAATCGTCATGTCGCTTCGGCCGGGGGTGTATCAGTATAAGTTTATAGTCGATGGGCAGTGGAAGTACGCGCCAGATCAACCAGCGATGTATGATGAAATGGGAAACGTGAACAACGTGTTAGAAGTGCAGGAGTACGTGCCAGAAATATTGGATAGCTTGGACGCGTTCACGGCGCCGGCGTCACCTCCGGGGAGCTATGACTGCGCGCCGTTCAACTCGGATGATTACGCTAAAGATCCCCCACCTCTACCACCGCAGTTGAATTTGACGTTATTGAACATGCCCATGGTTCCAGATGCGCCAAATTTACTTCCTAGACCGCAGCACGTGGTGCTGAATCACATGTACTGTGATAGTAGCAAAGTGATGTCTCACGTCCAAGTGCTCGGCACGACGCATAGATACCGCTCAAAGTACATCACCGTCGTGTATCTCAAGGCGACATAACACACGCGAAAAGAAGCACTTCTTTGGCGCACACATTGTAACTCGTTTAGCGTGTGATTGTATAATTTGATTTCACAAATCTCAAAGGAAACTATTCAAGTGCACGTCGTAGCGCACGTTAAAGCGCACTCTGATAACCATTCAAACTCTCGCGTAGAATCACCATGGGCGCATCGCCAGCCACGACCATCTTCGCGGAAAAATGCATGTTCGAGTGCTTGAGCCGCTGTTGGTCGTTCACTCGGGTCCCATGAGAGCAATTTACGAACGAGGCGAAGTTCCCAAACGGAAGCAAAGCCGACACCGAGAGGATCGCGCAGCTTGAACGCGTCCATCAAAGCTGTCTCTGTGCACTCCCAAGAAAGCAAAGGTGCAACTTCAGTATCTGGCGGCATGATGCAAAGTTCTAACATCGCGCGTAACCGATATGCTACTGCACGGGCTTCTGGACGCATGTTGCGCAATTCACGCTCTAAAACTAGACGCGTTTTACGGCTGACTTGGGAAAACGCCTTGGGCGAACCCAAAACCAAGAGCTCCGTAGTGAGCACCCCGAGGGACCATATGTCGTACTTTGTCGTTCGTTTGACTTCAACGCGGGCGAAGAGGACTTCCGGTGGGGAATATTCTGGGGTTTCTTGCGCCTCTGATGGTCCGAACGCGCCATATAATTCGTTGAGCGCGTGCGAGTCAATTGCACTTCCAAAGTCACCGATTCGAGCTTGCACAAAGTCCCCGTCTAGCTTGACAAATATATTTGCTGGTTTTATGTCTCGATGCGTAATGTCAAATTTCGCGTGACACACGTCTAAGGCTGTAAAAATTTGCTTCAACATGACCTTGAGCGTTCTTCGGCCTCTGTCGTTCAAGCGCATATCACGCCACCAGGAACTCTGCGTGACGAGCTGCAAACCTGATGAACTACCGTCTGGAGCGTACATTAGCCGATCTAAAGACTCACCTTCGTCTTTGAAGACTATCCATTGATCTTTCCCACTCGAAGTGCGTCTCTCAAATGTGTGCATGAACCTCGCCAAGTACGGAGACGCGCCGCAGAGACGCTTACCAAAGTGCACTTCTCGCGCCCCACTCAGACGCAACTCTTCGCTTTGATCTACCAAAATGCGTTTTAATATAACGCTCAACGCAGTATTGTCGCTTGCATCGATCGCTACGTCGATCTTGCAATCCATGACGCTTTCTTCCATGGAGCGAGTAATTTTAGCGCGCCATATTTCTCCAAAGTGTCCACGTGCAAATGGTTGTTCCATGTAAGGGTCTTCTTCAAAGTTATCGCTCACATCGACGTCGACGTCAATGTACGACGTAATGGCGCTAAACATGCTACTTTCTTGTTCATTAGCGCCTGGAGCGAGCGCTAAAGCGGCAAGAGCGCCCTCGATGGCGCTTTGCTCAAACGTCCTTCGGTTATTTGTATTCATTCGTCCGCTTGACGATGGAAGCTCGTAGTAATCGTACTGAAGCGTCGGCATCGCGGCTGGACCGAATGGACCCGAAGACCACGCCATCATATCTGTGATTTCATACGCCGCTATTCTCGCGCCGACTCGCGGCATATCTGCCACCGTTAAATCATTCGGTGTCCGTTTGGCTATGTTTGTTGCTCGATCGTGCTCGCTCGGCTTTGCAGATACCGCAGCGATGGCGACGTTATCACTACTGCCAAGATTTAAAGCGCATTTCAAGGCGCGCGCAATCCCTGGATTCAATCTCGATCCTATGACTCCAAATTCAACCGCGTCCCACGCGTCGACGCGTTCATCAACCCCACTGCCGACGTCCCCACCTAATGCTATGGCATCCGCCCCGAGGTCACCACACTCGCTGCGTTCAGCAAAGACAAACGCACACACCGCATCTGCACTCATGCGCTCTATCGTGCCGTCTGAAACGAGCACGACTCCCACTTCGCCTCGCTTCCATTTCCGCGAGCGTGCCTGCGGCTCCGCGACGATACCCAAATGTTTATGTGCACGTCCACCGATCGCGCGCGTGACTAAAAATTCCCCACCAACTCTCAGCGCACCCCGCGAATGTTTCACTTCAACGCCGAGCGCATCGAGTCGTCGACGTTCGTGAATATTACTCAACGCGTGTTCTTGAGTCACTGCTTCGGCGCGCGTCGTCCCGGCGCTATCCATAGAACACGCATATGCCGCGCTATCTCCCACCCAGCTCACCGAAAACCCGTCTCTATCGCTCGAAACAATCACCGCCGTCGTGCCGCTAGAATCACCACCGTCTCGCGCGACGCGAGTCATGAACGCATCATCTAAAGTGCCGACAACGCCTTCGAGCTCGACGCCGTCTCTCGTCATCAACGTCTCCACGTCTCTCGCACACATTGCGCTCGCCCCGGCGCCATCGTGGCCGTCGAATATCGCAACAACATTCGCGGCTGCGCCGCGCGCGCGCGCGAACGCCGCACACGTGTCTTCCTGCGCCGCACGGCGTCCGCGCGCGACGCCACAAGACGCTTCAAAAGTGCGCGCGCCCCCGACGACGACGTCGCCATCGAACGCGCGCAGGCATGCGACGGCGACGGCGAGCGCGAGCACGCACGCGCTTCGAGTAATGACGTAGCGCGCGGGCGGCGCGAACGCGCGCGAGGTTGACGCGGGCGCGTCAGCATGCGTGCGCGTCGTCATGTAACGGTTTTTGTAGCTCTGCATTTGGATTTTGGATTTTTCGCGCTCGATGCGTCAAGGCGAGACCGCCGGTGACAAGCGAACGACGCGCGTATTGTATTGTTTGTTTTATCGCGTCGGATGCGCGTGGTGACGTTACCTCGCGTACGTTTATGTGTTTGTATTTGTGTTTGCGCGCGCGAGGCGGCTTCATTCTTCGGGCGCGCGAACAGTCAGGATGATTGCCGCGGTGAAATGGTATGCAAAGTTGTTCGCCGTGCTGGCGATGATGTTTGTACTGAAACTCGTGGCGTTCGTTCAGACGGGGTTTTGCTTGATTCCTTTGTGGAGGCCGACGAACTCGCACTGGCGTAAAGACGACGCAGCTATCGATGTGAAGATTCCGCGCCTCGCTGAGTTTATGTTTAAGTTGAGCATGTTCAACTACGTGGTGTTTGGAATTCCCATGCCGTTGTTTTGGGTTCGATTTTTATTGCGTCGGTATGAAGCGGCGAACGCGCACGTGCCAGACGCTGAGACGCAACCCGTTCCAGAATGCGACGTGAACGCGGCGGATTTTTCATACGAACAGTTTTTTGAGAAATATGTCAAGCGTCCGCATCCCGTCGTGTTGCGTGGATTCGGTAAGTCACTTCCTGCGTTCGATACGTTCACAGTAGATGATTTTCTCAATTCATTTGGTGACGAAGAGGTTTTGCTCAAAACATCCGAACGCGACGGCGTTCACGGAAATCTTCGAGACATAAAGAATCCTGGCACATATTTGCATAACTCTGAAGCTATTTTCGCCCGACATCCAGAGCTCATCGATGCTTTGAAGCTTGACCGCATGAAAGCGTTTTCGTGCAATCGACTCGCGAATGACCATCCGCTCTTCGGCAAGCTCCCCGTGCAAATGTTTGTCGGCGCGACGCGAGGCACTGGGACGCCTTTCCATTGTGCGAATGGTTACAACTGGTTTTTTCAGCTCGAAGGACGTAAAAAGTGGACGTTTGTCGACCCCAAATGGACTGGGTTGATGGTCCCAGGACTAAATCGCGGCGCGCTGTATCAGACGAGCGCGATTACGGACCCAAACACCGTTTTGGACAAGTACAAGCCGCTCTGGCGCGTCGTGCCTCGTTATGAAGTCGTGTTGGAATCTGGAGACGTCTTGCTCAACCCACCTTGGTGGTGGCACTGCATTGAAAACATGTCTGCAAAATCGTTGGCGTGCGCCACTCGCTGGGCCGATGTGAACGCTATTCGTCCCATCCTTGGGATGGGATTCGACACGAACCACGTGTTTGTCGCCATGCAACTGTTCAGTCCAAGCTTTATGTTGACCCAGGTGAAGCTCATTATGGCTGGGCAATCCAGCAAGAGCGCGTTCATGGATGAGCACACTAACACTCACACTCACACTCACACTCACACTCACACTAACACGGACACAAAAATACCAGCGAGTGATGGCGTCAAAAGAGGCAACACGTCAGGCGTCAAGGTGCAACATGAAAAGGCGACGCGCGTCACCCGAAGGCTACTTGATAACGAAGAACAAGTGGCGTATAAAGCGTATTACGCCGCAAAACGTGCAGATGACGAGGTGTGAATGAATTGCTAAGGATGTATGCTAAACTATTACACCGCTATTTGCTGTTGCACTAATTCTTCGTCTACTTGATTTGTAATACAATGCTCAGCGTCATTGTTGTTCTGTATGGCGCGCTCGCTGCCGAGAATGACACAGAAGATACCGACGAGCAACAACGGTCCGCCAAGAATCGTCCAGAGTCCGGGCACGCTCGAGTCGTAGAGAATCCATCCAAGAAACGTCCCCACGACTGGTTCAAGCGTCGTCGAAATCGACACTACGATTGGCGAGACGTACCCGAGCGCAAAATTGAACCCAGTGTGTCCCACGATGCCCGAAACAAACGCGAGCAAGACAAACCATCCAACTTTTGACGACGTCGCCCAGCCAAACACGGCGGCACCTTCGTTAAACATGACTGAAAATATCGCAAGGAAAGCTGCGGCCAAGAACGTCACTGGAAATGCGTATACAAACGTAGGCATCCAATACCGAAGCGTTTTGCCGGCGGCAATGTGAAAGACAATCATCGCGGCACCGAGAAACGCGAGCGCGTCACCTTCCGCAGTCACCTCTTTATCATCTTTAATATCGATGAGCGTGATTCCGGCACCAACCAGTCCTACGATGGCACCTATTATTTCTAGTTTTGTAGGACGCCGCACAAAAATCGCGCTTCCGATGAGTATCAGCAATGGGTGCGAAGTCGTAAATAACAAAGAATGCGCGAGAGATGTTAAATCCAAAGATGCCACCCATCCTGCAAAATGAATCGCCAGTACGAGCGCACTTGCGACAATAATCCCCCACGTTTTTAGTTCACGCATTTTAACCTTATTCTCGTCCTTCCACTTGATGTAGTCGATAATAGCTAATGGCGTGAGCATAAACGACGTCAGCGACAGCCGCCAGCACGCACGCATAATAGGTGGAATCTCATCCAACTGTTGCAACAGGGCCCCAGCAAAAGAAATCCCGATCACGGCAAAGAATATAACCACCCACACGAACCATGGTGCACCGCCAATCGTCGTACCTGCGCGTACAAGCGACGTCCTGTCAGTCGCGTGTCCTCACGGTACAGTTGTAAATGTAACCCCCCCAAAAAAGTTCACTCGTCCTTTTCGTCGTGTCGATGAATGTTCGTGGCAAAAAAGTAGAACGCGCGGCGTGGAATCACCGCACGCTCGTCGCAAGCCGACGAGACTGTTTATTGTAGGCTGGATTATGAGGGGGCCACTCTACGAGGAAGAAGCAGCCCTAGATACACCAGCCGGAAAAAGAGGGCGTACAGACCCACGCGAGCGCGCACGGGGCACAAACGTAACGCGCGATGCGTGACTTACCTATTACCATGACTGCTATATGCGGCTCCGCGCGCCGCGGACGGCGACGCGGGCCTCGTTGTGAGGTGGAGTTCTGCCACGGGCGCAGCGATGAGCCGTCGGTTGTCAAAGCGTCGAATTGTTTGTTTCAAGTTCACTATTACAGCGTGCGGTGGCTAGAATTGTATTCATGGAGATGTCAGCGTGACCGTCGCATCGTCTCCTGCGCACATTTCTTCGCTCACGTCCCAGAGCTCCGCGGCTAAACGTGGATCTCGGCTGGGCAAGCTCGATTTTGCGGCTTTGCAATCGACAAAGAACACACCTTGTGGAAGTTCCGGCGCAGTCAAGCAATACAAAGGCGTCGCCACACCGTCTTCAATCGCGGTAGTGACAACTGGACTCGCCATTGACGCGAGTATGGACCCACCAGGGAATGAAAGCGATAGCTCGAGCTCGTCTCGCGTCATGCCAACCGTCGCCGCGACACATCGCACCGGCGCTTTCGTATCTGACATTCGCTCTTGCATCTCCCACGCGTGTAGAATATTTGCTAATTTACTCTGACCGTACGAACCTAGCGGGCTGTAGCCGTATGCAGAGTTCAGATTCCCGAAATCAATGCCTCGCGACGGCTTAATCGTCCCCTGCCGCACGCGGTACGTGAAGTGGTGCAAATTTGACGTCAAATTCACCACTCTTCCTTCTCTCCCATTCGCCGCTGCCGAGCGTATCAACTCCTTGAGCAACAAGGACGTGAGTTTGAAATGCCCTAAATGATTGATCGCAAAATGTCGCTCGATACCCTCTTCTGTGGTGGCGAATTCCACATGTGTGGCGTTTTCGGCGCATAAAATCCCATCCAACGCCCACGCCTTGCTTTGAAAGTTCTTCACGAATACATCGATCGTTGACAGTTTTGATAAATCACACGCGAGAGGTATGAGTTCACCACACTGCGATGACTCTTTCGCGGTCCCTTCCGGCGCGATCGCGTCACCATCGGCGTTTAAGCCATTCGCCGCCGCGTCTCGAATCGTCTGTAACACTTTCTCCGCATCTTGCACATCTCCGCACGCGCACACCACACGCGCACCGGCAATGTACAGTCGCCTTGCGCACGCCTGCGCGCTTGGGTTCGTCATCACACCCGTCACGACGTACGTTCGCCCCGCGAGCGACGTCGACGCGCGCTCATGTCCAACCATGCGCATCTTGTTATCGTCCGAAACATCATCGCCACCTTCGTCAACCTCCACGCCGCTCGGCACGGCGCGCGCGGGCCCAAGATAGCCTCCACACGCCGTGAGCGTTTCGGTCCATCGCATGAATCCGCTCATGGCGACGCGCGTGGTCGCGCGGCGCGCGTCGTTGTGACGCGATGCACCGTGATTTTTTTGAGCTCGAAAAAAAACATTCTTTCCTTCATCTTCCGCTCGTCATTTGTCGACGCCGCGCGCGAGGGCGAGCGAGCGACGGACGCGTCGCTGTCACCGCCGTCGCGCCGTTCGGTATGGGTCCCAATCGCGGCGGCGGTCGCCGCACCGGCGGTGGAGGACATCAACCGGGACAAAAAGACATGAGCGCCGACAAGCTGAAAAAGGAAAAAGAAAAGTCCGCCAAGCGAGGCTCGCGCGCGGATGCGGCGAAAAAGGCAAACAAACCCGAGTTTTTACAACAGACTGGCGGTGGGTCGTCGTCGAAATCAGGGGGAATGCGTATGGAGTCGACGGAGGAGCGGCTGGTGATGAGCGCGAATACGCAGGCGTTGGTGTCGTCTACGTTGGCGAAGATGTCGACGGCGACGAGAAATGCGTCAAGTACGTCGTTGAGCGAGGCAGATGTGAGGCATGATGTTGATAGGGATGACGTGATTCGTAAAGCTGCGCAAGGGATTGCGAAAAAGGGGTTTGGGCTGAAGGATGTAGAGCGAGCGCTGGCGGCGACCAAGCCGCAGGCGGAGGCGGAGCGGGACGCGTGCGAAGGATTTAATGAACAGAAACGCCGAGCAATCGCGCGCGCGATGGACTGGTTGATATTAAACGTTGACGAGGCGGATCTTCCAGAGGCACTGCGCTCAGAAGCGGCGAAGGCGCGGAAAGGGAAAAAGGGAAAGTCTGGCGCCGGAGGCGCTGGAGAGCAAAAAGTGGACGACGGCGTTGATCAAATGATTGAAGCATTTGCGCGCGCTGGATTTGGTATGGATGCCGCCAAGGCTGCGATTGACGGTGCAAACGGCAACACTGAACGCGCGCTCGGTGACTTGTGCGCGGCGCTCGGGCCGAGTCGTGCGGAGGCGCTAGAGGATGCGCTCGAGGCGTTTGCGGAGTCGGGCGCAGACGCCGCAAGCGAAGAAGATATCCGAGGCGTACTGCGGAACGCACAGTACGATGAGTTGAGTTCGATACCTCGAGAGTGGTACAAACCACGCGGGTACAATCCTGCGTCGGGTACGGCGGTGCTGGCGATTGACATTGCGGGCATCGTGCAGCTCGGCGCGGTGAAACAATACGCCGCCGACTTGGAAGTGACGTTTAAGAACTCGCCATTGTATCCATTTGAGCTTCCTGGATTGAAATTTACTCATCCAACACTCAAAGCCGAGGCCTCTGTGGCGGTGTCGACAGCTATGATGCGTTACGCCGCGTCTTTAGTTGGGCAGCCTATGATTGAAGAAGTCGTCGAATGGTTGCGTGGAAGCGGTCCTTTGGAAGCCATCGAAGAGGCACGCGAACGTTCTTTATCATCAATACCGTCGTCGTCGTCGGGAACGAAAACAAATATTCCCGCACCGAAGGGCGTGGCGGCGATATCTATCGTGCCCCCGCAGCAATCAAAAGAAGAACGCAAGAAGGAATTGGAGCGTAGACGAGAATTAGCCGCTGAGTCTGAAAAGATGCGCGCCGCAAAAGATGCGCAAACCGAGGCTGAGGCGCAGACCGTGGCTGAGGCGAAGACCAAAAGACTCGCCGAAGCGATCGTCAAGGATGAGGACAAGCGCTCGAAAGATCCGCGCACGATCGCTGAGAGTGTGCGTCTCAAGGCTGAATTAGAAAAATACTGGCACGAAAACGCTGACACGCCCATCTTAAAGCAACGTCAGCGCCTGCCGGCGTGGTCTAAACAAGGTGAGCTCATAGATGCCATTGCACGTAATCAGGTGCTCATCGTCGCCGGTGAAACGGGTTGCGGTAAAACAACACAGTTGCCCCAATTTATTTTGGATGACGCGATTTGGAATGGGCGAGGCGGCGTGACGAATATGATTTGTACGCAACCGCGAAGAATCAGCGCCACGAGCGTGGCGACTCGCGTGGCGCAAGAACGCGGCGAACAAATTGGTAAAACGATCGGTTACAAAATTCGCCTCGAAGGCTCGATGTCTTCGAGCACGCGGATTTTGTTTTGCACCACTGGCGTTTTGCTTCGTCGTTTGACTGAAGACCCGTTGTTGAGCGGTGTGTCCCACATCATCGTCGATGAAGTGCACGAGCGTTCGCTGGATTCGGACTTCTTACTCGTGCTTTTGCGTGATATTTTACCTCATCGCCCAACGTTAAAGGTTATACTCATGTCTGCAACGCTCAACTCGCAGGCATTTGCTGAGTACTTTAAGGATGTTCGCGCCGGAGTGAGCCAAATCCCTGGCCGAACGTTTCCAGTGAAGGATCACTTTTTGGAAGACATCTTACAGGTTACCGAGTACCAGCCTAATCCAGGTACAGAATACTTCAAACGCGCACCGCGACGCAAAGATGCTGATAGCTCTAATCGACCAGCATCGAGTAAGAATGGAGAAATTCCAGACGAAGAGTCATTCCACGTCGCGCTTAGAGAAAATGGCTACGGCGACAATGTCGTTCGGGCGTTGAAAAATCTCGAGCAAGGATTAATTAACTATGAGTTGATGACACGATTGATTTCTCACATTTGTACATCCATGGGGCCTTTAGAAGATGGCACGCTCGGTGCGGTGTTGGTTTTCATGCCAGGTCTTTCTGAGATTACCAAATTGTTCGAAGCATGCGCGGCGGATGCCACAATCAATGCGGCGACAGATGGATCCAAATATCTCATCGCTTTGCATAGTACGCTGAGTTCGGCTGAGCAAGGAATCGTGTTCAATCACGCACCAAAGGGTGTGCGCAAGATTGTTATTTCCACAAATATTGCAGAGACGTCGATTACGATTGATGACGTTGTCTACGTCGTTGATTCAGGAAAATGCAAAGAGAATGGATACGACCCAAACACTCGCATGCAACTTTTACTCGAGCAATGGGTGTCTCGCGCCAGCGCTCGACAGCGCAAAGGTCGCGCTGGTCGCGTTCAGGCTGGTCGTTGCTTCAAAATGTATACGCGACACGTGCACGACACCGTCTTCAACGAGCACACGCTTCCAGAAATCGTGCGAGTGCCACTCGAGGGCTTGTGCCTGCAGATTCAGCTTCAACGCATGAACGGTGGCATCGCAGGTTTCCTCAGCAAGGCGCTCGAGCCACCAAAAGTGGAATCCATCGACGCGGCGGTGAGCGCGTTGAAACGTCTCGGCGCGCTTGATGAGCGAGAAAATCTAACTCCTCTCGGACAACACTTGGCACAACTTCCCGTGGACGTCCGAGTGGGTAAAATGTTACTCTACGGTTCAATGCTCGGATGCCTCGACCCAGTGCTCACGATCGCCGCCGTGCTTGGGGGTCGTTCGCCATTCGTCGCGCCCCTTGACAAGCGGGACGAAGCGGATTTAGCCAAAAAGCTCTTCGCCGAAGATCAGAGTGATCACTTGACAATCTTGAACGCCTATAACGGTTGGCAAGATGCCAAAAAACTCGGTAAATCTTCTGAGTTTGCGTTTACGCGCGAGAATTTTCTGTCGTGGCGGTCGCTTGAAGGCATCGCAGACTTGCGAGACCAATTCACAAACTTGCTCAACGAAACTGGATTTTTGGGATCTAGTAACGGCAAGAAGAAGGGCGGTGGTCGCTATCGTGGACGCCAACGAGGCGACGTGCTTAAAGATGATGCGGAGTGGATTCAAGCCAATCGCAACGCCGACAATAAAAGGCTATTGAAAGCCGTGCTCGTGGCTGGATTGTATCCACATTTGATCAAGGTTGAGCCGGCGATGCGCGCTGGAGCGCCTCCTCGCTTGACGTTTCTCGCTGAAAACGGGCGGTCAGAGAAGATTCAAATTCATCCATCGAGCATTAACTTTGAGGCGAAAAAGTTCATGACAAATTGGCTCGTGTACCATGAACGCGTGCAAACCACGGCGGTGTTTGTTCGCGATTGTTCCGTCGTGACGCCGTATCAGTTGTTGCTCTTTGGCGGCAAAATTGAAGTACAGCACACGCAAGGCACGATAAGCATCGATCGCTGGGCAACGTTTCAGGCGCCCGCAAAAGTCGGAGTATTGCTCAAGGAAATTCGCAACCAGCTCGACAGAGTGCTCGCAGAAAAGATCGAAAACGTGGGGAAGAACATTTCCACGCTTTCTGGACCCCTCGTGCACACCATCCTCGAGCTCCTCGACGGCGAAAAGATGGCATCTCACACAACGCATTAGCACAATACAAACCATTCTTTACATATTAGTAGTAGTAGTAGTACACGTTGACAACGATGATAAAGCTAGCAATCAAAGAACACGCTGTCGTCACACGATCCATCCGCGGCGCTTGGCGTGCACCTTGGCGACGTCCGCCATGTAGTCGCCCGAGAGCTTTCCATACGCCGTGTTATTTGCCCGCAAAATCTCTTGCTTTGCGCGTGCAGCATCACCATTCACTTCATACCACAAACCAAGGTACAACGCGCTATAAAACTCATCGCTCGCGCTCCGTTTTCCCGCCTCTCTCAACGCACCTTCATCGTTCTGTCCCGCAAACAACCCGTACACGCTCGACATCACCAGTCGTGAATCCTTTCCCGTCACCAACATATTTTTCCTCGCGTACTCAAACCCCTTGGCATCATCCCGCGCTTCACATAAAAATGCCCACACCGCTTCTTCGGTATCGTTCGCATTCACCCGCACATCATCCCTAAACTGCGCCGCGCCGACGTCAAACGCCTCCAAGTAGTACGCCGAAATCCCGCGTTGCCACATATACGACGCATACCGCGCATCATTCGCGATGACGCGATCAAAATCCTCCATCGAACCCTCGACATCATTCTGCGAAAACCTACTCATCCCCCGTCGCGTGTATTCCACCCCCGCATCCGCGCCCAGCGGCGCCGCGAGCACCGCCATCGCCATCGACAGTCCCACACCCACGCTCTGGCGCACGAATCCTCGCCGCCCCGTGTCGCCCTGCGTCGTCGCGCGCGCGCGCGTCTCGCGCCCGCGCGTCGCACATCGACCATAGCGCCAACTGCGCGACGCAGCGACGCCGCTCGACGCGCGCATCGCTCGTCGCACCGCGCGGCGTCGTCGAATGCGCCACGAGCTGAAGTTCCTTTGTAGAACCTTGAGCAATTTGACCAATCATAACCAGGGACAGAGGGGCTCAAGACGCCCAAACCTATCCACACCATCGACGTCGTCGTCGTCGTCGCCACTGTGCGTCGCGCCACCGCCGCCGCCACCGCCGCCGAGAGCCGCGAACGTACCGCACCACACCGTCCCATCCCATCGCCCATGTTCGCCGCGACGACGACCACGCCGTCGACGACGACGGCGCGCGCGTCCCCGTTCGCCCAGGCGGCGCACCGCCTCTCGCGCCGCACCGCGACGCCCGCGTCGCGCCGCCGCGCCGCGCCGTGCGCCGTGCGCGCCGCAAAGGGTGACATCTTACTCGACGTTCGCGATTTACGCGCCAAAGTCGCCGAGACCGGCGAGGAAATCTTACGCGGGGTTGATTTAGTCATTCGCGAGGGCGAGACGCACGCCATCATGGGGAAAAATGGCTCGGGAAAATCAACGTTGACGAAGGTTTTAGTCGGTCATCCGGCGTATGAAGTCACGAGCGGCACCGCGATGTTCAAGGGTGAAGATTTATTCGCGCTCGAGCCCGAGGAGCGCGCGCGTGCGGGGTTGTTTTTGTCGTTTCAGAGCCCGATTGAGGTGCCGGGGGTGAGCAACGTGGATTTTTTGCGCATGATGTGCAACGCGCGACGCGCGGCTCGAGGCGAGGGCGAGCTCGATCCGTTGGAGTTTTATGGATATTTGACTCCGAAGCTCGAGCAATTGAATATGGATCCTTCATTTTTGACGCGTAACGTGAATGAAGGGTTTTCGGGAGGCGAAAAGAAGCGGAATGAAATTTTACAACTGGCGGTGATGGAGAGCGAGATGAGCATTTTGGATGAAATCGACTCGGGGTTGGACGTGGACGCGTTGCGGGACGTGGCCAAGGCGGTGAATGTGTTGAGAGAGGGTGATAAAGGGTTATTGCTCATTACACACTATCAGCGATTGCTTGATTTGATTCATCCGGATGTGGTGCACATCATGCAAAAGGGGAAGATTGTGCAAACGGGTGGCGTCGAGTTGGCGACGCAGCTCGAAGAGGGTGGGTTCGCCGCACTCGGTCGATCGTAAAGGTTTACTACGATGGACGTTAAAGATGTGTCGGGTTCGTTCGCTGGCGACGCGATGATGGAAGACAAGACACAAAACAAGCTCGCGCGTTGTGACACACACACACACATACAAAATAGCCCACCACTACGGTACATTAATGGAATCAAATATTTATTCTTTGCGTGCGTTGGTTTTTACACGAGCGCTACTCCAAGCTCCAAAGCTCAATTCTATGCGTCTTGAACATGTCTTCACTAGATAAACGGGGTGAACCGTAGGTTTCACATTCACCACTCGACCCTTGCAACAGGTCCTCTTCGAGACGAATCGCGTGGGCGCTACCGCCGCCGACGCAGAGGAAATCTGCGGCGCCGAGCATGTAGTAGTCGTTTTCTCCGCTCCACGCGTACTTCATGCCCACCGGTGACAGTGTAAACACGAAACTCTCACCCGTGCCCTCATAGCGCGTGTGTATCTTCCATGTCTCGGTACAAAACGCCCCAAAGATCGCCCCAGCGCTGTCGCTGACGACTAATATAGTAAACTCTTTCGCGCTCGCGTGGCGATACAAGCTCTTCAAACTTATTCCGTCCCGCTTTGTGCTGTACGCTAAATTCCATCGTCGCATTCTAAACATCGCCGGAAGCGCCCGCCGAAGCGATTCCATGTGCTCTACAGTCATAATATCACCCAATCCACGCTCGGCGCCATCGACGAGTGACAGTTTAATCCCTTCCGACGACGTCGACAACGCGCTCGAGCCTCTCCTCGTCGCCGCGCGCCCGCGTTCCTTTGCATCCTCACCATTCCCCTCATCCTCGTCCTCATCCTCATCCTCGCCTTCCATAGACTTGACAAAACTCTCAAGCACCTTTCCCACGAACCCGCGATGGGTGTCACTCGCTCGCACGCGCACGCTCGACGATTTCCCACCCGCGCCTCGATACAACACATCCACCACCGTCGCCGTCCCGCGCCCCACCCGTCCACGCCCCACGCGCACGACGCCAATAAACGTCGATTTCGTCACCTTGGGAAACAAAGGATCATCCGGCGACATCACGCGCCGCGCGCCATCGCCGTCGCCGTCGTCGCCGTCGCCGTCGCCGTCGCCAGACGTCGTTCGGCGATGGCTGATGCGCACGTACTCGCTATCACTCCCGAGCGCCTCGTCGTCGCCATCGGCGTCGGTCTCGGACGACGACTCGCCCACGAGCTGCCCCCAGAGATTGCCGAGCACTTCCTCCATCGCGCGCGCGCGTCGTCGTGCGCCGCCGCGCGCGCGCCGGGCGTCGTCGTCTGCGGGCGCCGGTGCAACGACTTCGCGTTCAGCCTTTCGAGTCCCTCAGCGCCCCCGAGTCATGATTGGTGGATTTTGGCCAGTCATGACTCAAGGCGTCGAGGGACTCGAATCCGCGTCCGTTCGACTCCCCAGCGCGAAAACGCTCGTCGTCGCGTTCGCCGCGCGCATTCGCCCGCGCGCGCGTCCCCGCGGCGACACGCGAGCGCAGATATCGCGTAGATTTACCTTTTTGAAGCGCACGAACCGCGCGCGCGGGGCGCGAGGGCGCGGGTGCGACGGGCGAGACGGGTGACAACATGTCGAGCGGCGGTTGTTGTTCCCCGGGCGCGGTGAAAGTTGACGACCGTATGGCGATGAATGACGCGCACGCGGCGAAAGCCGCCGCGCTGGGGTCGATGTTGGATTCGCGGATGATGTTTTCGGGACGGTGCGCGAGCGGGTGGTGGGGAGCGGCGATGGCGTGGGCGTTGCTCGCGACTCGTGAGTTGCGCGGTTTCGGAGCTACGGCGCGGGTGGCGCGGGCGTACGGTGCGTGCGTGTGTGCGATCGCGTGTGTGGAGATGATATTGCGGGTGATGAATTCGTGGACGACGTCGGCGCGGAAATATGTGCCGAGGGTGTTCGGGGCGTATGCGTCGATGGGACACTTTATCGTGGACGCGTCGGCGCTCGTCGCGGCGGTTGCGAGCGTCATCTTGGGATACGCGAACGATGACGAGGGTACGTTCGCCTTTGCCGAGCCATTCATTCGATGTGCGCTACTTACGCGTGTGTGTACGGCGTCGGCGTTATGGACGAACGCGAACGTGTACACGGCGCAGGGACAGAGCGCGCGAGGGGTGTTTCATCGACTCGAGCACGCGGGCGCGGTAAACGTCGCGGTGTGCGTGAGCGTCGCCGTCGTCTTACTCGGCCCGAACGCAGGCGCACAGCATCGTCTTGGAGGTAAAATGCTTGCGCATTATTTTAATCTCCGCAGCGGTGGTGGGGGCGGCGGTTTCGGTCTCAGTGGTATTGTATCAAACGCTGACGACGAGCGCCAATTCCTCAACGCCGTCGAGCGCGTCGAACAAGTCGCCGTCGCCGCGTTAACAACCAGCGTCTTCAATGCGCTATTCAACGCCACGCGCCGTCGACTTCTCGGTCGTCCTCTCCAAAGCATCATCGATACGTTGGAATATCACGCGCAGCAAGTGCTGACTGATCTCGATTTTCATTCCACGGATGTGCAAGGATTGGACATTAGCGTGCTCGGGTACGTGTTGGACAAGATGAGTCACATCGTGAAGCGAAATAATTCCGAACGCGGTGGTCCGGCATTAATTGAGGCTATACTTGAAGACCACGAGGACGTTGATGGGAGCACGCGCGAGTGGTTGGTGTCGTATGAGTACGGTGGCGCTCGGGATAATTCTTCGTCCCGCGTGAGCGCGTTCAAGTCGGTGGTGTCGTCGTTCGCTCGCATGGGTGATGTCGGCGGACCATACATGCACGTTGATATCGAGGTGCTTAACTCATGGAATTTTGATGTGTTTGGGATCGATAACAAAGACATCACCCCGTATGTGGTGCGCATGTTTCACGAATTGGGCTTGCTCGAGGTCATCGACGTGTTCAAGCTCAGACGGTTCATCACCGAAGTGGATAATATTTACCGCGATAATCCGTATCATTGCTTCAAGCACGCTATTGACGTCACACATACGACGTACTTGTACATTCTCATGGTGCGAGAAAGCTTGAATATGACGCAGCTTGAGATGTTCTCCTTGCTCGTTGCGGCGTTGGTGCACGACATGGATCATCCCGGGGTGACAAACGCGTATCTCATCGCCACGAGAGATCCGTTGGCGATGACGTACAACGACGAGAGCGTGTTGGAAAATCTTCATCTTGAACGATTCTTCTCTTTGTGTCAAAATAACGAAGACGCGAATATCTTGTCTGGCTTTGACGATGACACGTACCGGCGCGTGCGGCGAAGCATCATCGCGTGCGTGTTACACACGGATATGGCGCACCACTTCAAACTCGTATCTCGGTTGAATGAAATCGTGGCTCTGACCAAAACGAACACAACCATAATCACGGGTTCGCCAATCAAACAAAACATCATGTGCGGTGGCGGAGGAAATCAAGATACGGACGCAACCTCCATCAGCGCAGCCGCCGCCGCAGCATCCTTCAAAACGGATGAAGAGCGTCAGTTGATGATGAATATTATTCTCCATTGCGCTGACATCTCAAACGCAGTCAAACCAAACGCACTGTACGTCAAGTGGGCATCACGCGTTTTGGAAGAATTCTTCAACCAAGGCGACCGCGAGCGAAGCAAAGGACTTCCGATCAGTCCCATGATGGACCGCGAGTCCACGTCGACGGCGTTGTCGCAAATAAACTTTATGGAGTTTGTCATCGCGCCGCTCTACGTGCAATTCGCGGCGATTTTCCCACGCACCGCATTCTTACTCGCTCGGCTCATACAGAATCGACTGTATTACCAAGAGGCATACGAACGCGAGCTCGATGAAAACACCGCGCGAGACGGCGTCGAACGCTCGTCTGAAAAAGAGTCGTTTCGCGTGCGCTTCCGCACGCTCATTGAAAAGTATTCTCTCCACCGCCACATCGGCGACACGACGAACGACACCATGCGAGCCATCATGGAGCTGTCACATAGTCGTCGAGGAAGCAGCGGGAAAAATTCCACGCCAGTGACGCCGGTTAAAACGCCAGCGAAGCGGTTTTCAGAGAAATCCTAGCGTGACCATTCGCGTTCCCTCATGGAGCTCTCTCGCGCGCGTCGGGACCAAGGTAACAACGACCCGAGACCACGACGTCACCCGCGCGCGCGAACGCGAACGACGAGATTTAACAACACAGAATGCGCATTTTCATACCACATCCGTTGCATCGCGCGCCATCGCGTCCGCTGTGCGCCACACGACGCCATGAAGCCTTTGACCAGACGAGCCGTCGAAGTGACCGCGCGCGCGTCCTCGCCGTGGCCGTCCGCGCCGTCCACGCCGAGCGATGCCGCGAGGCGACGGGCGTCGAACGCGACGTCATCGTCCGTCGTCGTCCGTCGTCGCGCGGCGACCGAGAAGTCACCGCCGCCGTCGTCGTCGTCGTCTTCGTCTTCGACGCTCGATGCGCCGTCGTCTCGAGCGCGCGAGGAGCTCACCCACCGCGCGGCGCGCACGGCGTCGAAACGCGCGCGCGGCGACGACGAACGCGAGGACGATGCGCGTTTGAAGCTCGCGAGACGCTCGCGAGCGAGACACGCGCGCGAGACAGCGCGGGCGCGAGACGTGACGGTTCGTAGCCTTGGGGACGTCGCGCGACGCGACGCGGGCGCGGGCGCGGGCGCGGCGTCGTGTGCCTTGACTCCGACCGTTACGCCGTTTGCGGGTAGCGCGAGTGGACGGGAAGCACGCACGCGACGAGAAACAGCGTTGCGTGCAAGACGCGAGGCGAATGAGGCGTCGAGTGGGTTGTTAGGGACGCTGTGCGAAGACGCGTTGTGGATGGTGTGCTCGCGGCTTTCGGCGCTGGATTTGGTCGCTTTGGAGCAAACGAGCGCGTATTTTCGCGAAAGCGCGCGAGTGAAGGATCGCGGTTTAGGACTATGCGAACGTATTGCGCGTGAACGCGTGCGTGGGGTACCTATGGTTGGTATGCCACCGTTTTACAGGTACGTCGGGCGGTCAACGCGCGGGCGCGCTTCCGAGCCGCCGGCGTCCCGAGCTTTGACTCACAATGTCGCGTGCTTGTATTCGTACTCGCGTTCACGCGATACACAGGAAAGCGTCATGGAAGCAAAAATTACGCATCATAGAACAACGCGCGGAGAAAATTAATACAGAAACGCTCAAGCCTGGGATGTGGCTCAGAGTACGAGACGACGACGACCTCGTCAAACGCATGTGCGTCGGCGCCGATAAGAGCGTCGTCGGCTACCCCGTGGGTTGGGAAACGGGCATGGAGAAGACGTGTGGCAAGTGTTATCGCGTCACTGTTATCAGTCGAGAGTACAGACAAACGCCCGTGATTGGCCTTAGCGTGGCTGAGGGATTAGTGGCGATTAGTAGAAGCGCGACGTCGACGTACGGGTGGTACTTTCCCGTCGAAGCGCTCGAGGTACGCGCGACTTTATTGATTTTTGAATAGCGCGCACGCGCGTTCGTTTCTGTGGTTTACTGACAAAACGTGTCGTTCGATTGTTCACATACGACGCATAGCACATTTGAGTGCAGAAAGAAAGAATTAATAATAAAGAAAGAATGTTGTTGTCATATCAAAACGAAAGCTAGAGAGTCCAACGCGCGTTTTACTAAATCGTTTCGCCGCTAAACTTTTCATACTTGGTTTTCAACTCGACAATCAAACGCCAATCATCCTTCGTGAGCTCTTCACGGAAATTTTCCTTGAGCATATCGATGGATTCTCGCGTGATCGCGGATACGAGTTGATCCTTGTGGTCAAAGTGGCGACCGTACAAGCGCGAGGATTCAGTCGCCGTTCGGGCTTCAATTTTCATGGCGACGGATTGACCGGCTGTGGCTTTTGTGACTTGCTTGTGATTGAGCTCCATGGAGGCAATCTTACCGATTTCAATGTAGCCTTGGGATGGGATACAAATTTGCGTGCCGACGCGCGCGACGCCCTTGACGACGTCGACACCAACGACGATTGGGTCGCGCTTGTTGAACACGCAGTTGGGCATGATTTGCAAAATGCACGGGAAGTTGACGTGCGCGGATGCGGCTTCGCGTTTATCCGCCTTCACTTTGTCCATGTACGCCGTGAATTGGTCAAACAAGTGGTAAATAATGTCAGCGGTAAAGACGCGAACGTTGAGCTCTTCGGCCATCGCGTTGGCTTCCTTGGTGACGGGGACATCGAATGCCAAAATCGTGGCGTACTCTGGACGCTTGCGTTCGTGCATCACACTCGCACCCATGACATCACGCTTGTTCACTGGACCAATAGCGATGCCCGCAACGGGAATCTTAACCGCATCAGACTTCAAGAATTCGAGTAACGCTTCGAGCGAACCGAGCGTGGACGCTTGAACGTATACGCCTTCGCCGCTCTTGTCGACGCGCGCGAGCACTCCCTTCATGTCGCTGAGCGCCTCCTCCTTGAGTTCTTCAACATCGTCTTGTTCATCCAAGACTAAGAGCGCGGTGCCGGCAACGGCCTTTTCTAAGCCAGTGGCAACAACCTTGATGCCCTGCGCACCTTCAATCTCCTTGTGATGAATGTAGCTACCCTTGACACGCATCTCCTTCATGGGCTGCGGCGTGAGCAAAGCTCTAATTTGTGTCACAATCGCCCCTTCTAGACCAGCGACAACTATCGTCTGTCCTTCCTTGAGCTTACCATTAATCAAAATCACATCAACGCTCGTACCCAAACCTTCAATCATCTTCACTTCGAGTACAGTACATTGCACCGCCGGCACGTATTGAATGCGCTCGTTCATTCTGGTTTGGCTCAAATCCACCAAAAGCTGCAAAATGTCAGGCATACCTTCACCAGTAATCGCAGAAGTGGGAACAATGTTTAAAAATGTGCGCGGGTCTGGGTTATCCCAGTATGGTGCCACGTTCAAACCTTCCTCGGCGAAAGCTAAAACAATCTTTTGAAGACGGTCCTTGAATTCGCGTTGGACAAAGTCCTTTTGCAAGCCAAGCGTTTCGCGCGTAGGGAAGTTCTCGTTCGCCTTCCAGTCGTAAAGGCGATCAATTTTGTTCAGCGCGATAATGAACGGCGTTCTACGAGATCGCAACATGTTGAGCGATTCGATGGTTTGTGGTTCTAAGCCGTGCATGATATCGACGACGAGAATAGCGAGGTCGCAAAGCGATGATCCTCTCGATCGCAAGTTGGTGAACGACTCGTGACCTGGGGTGTCGATAACGAGCAAACCCGGCACTCGCAAGTCCCAATCACCCTTATTCAGCTGCTGCGTACGTTCGCGCATGGAAACGTCGGGGATGAAGGTTGCACCAATTTGTTGTGTGATACCACCCGCTTCGCCGTCTTGTACATTGGTTCGTCTGATGTTATCCAAAATCTTCGTCTTACCGGTATCGACGTGACCCATGATACATATAATCGGACAACGCAATCTGGACGGGCTACGCAACTTTTTGGCGGCTTCAAAACGCGCGAGACGGAGCTTTTTAGCAGCCGCCATGCGCTCTTCGTGTTCGCGTTGGCGAATGTCGTCGCTATCTTCGCTGTAGTCAGAGCTATCTGAGTAATCAGAGCTATCGCTGTCAGAGTCATCATCCGAATCATCAGAGTCAGATTCTGAATCGGAATCTGAATCGGAGTCTCCTTCGGATTCGGAATCGTCAGCCTTGGCGGCAGCCTTCTCCTTTGCCTTTGCTGCCCAAGGCTTCTCGCTGGCAAGTTTGGATTTGGCTTCGCGTTCTTTTGCAAGCTTGGCAGCGGCCTCGGCATCAGCCTTTTCTTTCGCCTTGCGTTTTGCCTCGGCTTCTTCAGCTTCCTTCTTCAATCGCTCTTCTTCTTCCTTTTGACCGGGTAAGACGATGTCCTTATCATCCCAGTCTTCTGCTTCCCAATCATCAGCGGCGTCGTCAGATTCCTCTGCCGCAGCGAGTCGAGCCGCTTCCTCTTGTCTCGCCTTTTCTTCCGCAGCCGCCTTTTCTTCTGCTTGACGCTTACGGCGTTCCAACATTTCCGCCTTCTTCTTGCGCTCTTCAGTCGCTGTGAGCTTTCTAGGCTTAACCACTTCAGGTTCTCCTTCGCCGCCAGCCTTGGCTAACATTTGTTCGCGCATGGCAGCCAAGCGCGCCTGCTCAGCCTTTTGCTTGGCACTCAAAAGTTTACCTTCAGCTCGGAGACGATCTTTCTTCTCTTTTTCTTTCTCCTTTTTGATGCGACGGCGCTCTTCTTCTTCAGCTTCCTTTTCTTTTTCAAGACGTTCAGCCTCTTCGGCGGCGCGTCGTTCTTCCTCAGCAGCCTTTGCTTGAGCTTCTTCCCATTTCTTGCGCGCGGCAACCTCTTCTTGAAGCTTGAGAATAGCCGCAGAAGGCGCACCAGTCTTCTTGGTTTTATCGGCGGCAGCCTTTTCTTTGGCTTCTTTCTCCTTTTGCTTCTTCTTGAGCTTCTTCTTCTGCGCGGCGGTGAGCTCCTTGCCATCCTCAGCGGCGTCATCGCCTTCGTCGGCGTCATCTGCGTCTCCAGCTGCGGGCGTTTCGGCGGCAGCGCCTTCACCGCCGCCTGCGGCGGCCGCCGCTTCGGCCGCTTCGCGCTCAGCTTTCAATCTGCGCTTCTTTGCCGCTTTGCTTTCGCCTTGCTCTTCAGGCTGCGCTTCAACCTTGATATCAAGTTCGGCCAAAAGAGCGTCGAGATCTTCTTCATCAGCCGCCGGCTCTTTACCACCCTTCTTCTTGTTTTTCTTCTTGTCCTTCTTGCTGAGCTTGTCCTCCTCGGCTTGTTCGGGTTCTGGTTCAGGCGTCAGTTCGGGTTCTGGCTCCTTTTTCTTCGACGACGACTTCGGTGGCTTGCTCTCACCTGGCGGGTCAAGAGGCACGTCGTCACCGATCGAGAATTCGCGCTTATCAAGCTCAACGATACCGTCGGCATCTTCAGCCCAACCCATCTCGACGGCGCTGAGAATCATGCCTTCGCTCATCACGCCGCGCAACGGGGTCTTTTCGATGATTTGGCCAGTCGCTGGAATTTTAACCCCCACGCCGGCGAAAATCACCATCAAACCCTTACGCGCGTTTTCGCCGCCACACACACAGCGCAC
The DNA here is from genome assembly GCA_012295225.1 of Ostreococcus mediterraneus. NCBI lineage: Eukaryota > Viridiplantae > Chlorophyta > Mamiellophyceae > Mamiellales > Bathycoccaceae > Ostreococcus > Ostreococcus mediterraneus. The sequence goes on from WMKK01000007.1 coordinate 587,927, forward strand.
AGGTTCGTCGCCGCCAAAATCCACCGTACACACGTGCAAGCGATCCGCCATGGGGTGCTTTCCGCATTCGATGATTTTACCGACGACAAGTTCAGGTTCAGCGACAAACTTTTTCTTCTTTTTCTTCTTGATTTCAACCGCCACAGGAATCTCTTCATCGGCATCCATCAAGTCGGCAAAACTGGACTTCTTCTTCTTCTTTTCCTTCTTGGCTGGCTCCGCTGCGGGCTCCTCCGATTGCTCGTCTTCGCCTCCGTTGTCTTCGCCATCCGAAGCCATCAACGTTGCAAACCCGGATTTCTTCTTCTTCTTATCCTTCTTCGGCTTGACGTCTGGAACAGACTCCTCCTCATCTTCGACATCTTCGCCGTCATCGATGTCATCATCAGACGCCATTAACGCCGCGAAACCACCCTTCTTTGCCTTTTTCTTATCCTTTTTCGGCTTGGCGGCTGGCGCGACGTACTCCTCTTCTTCATCCATCTCTTCCCCTTCCGAATCCATCGCCATCAACGCAAACGCATTGGTAATTTTCTTCGCACTCGTTTTCTTCGCCGGCTTACTCACAGGGACATCATCATCGTCGTCGTCGCCGCTTCCAGCCGCGAGCGCCGCGAGCGGATCCAACACATCATCGTCCGAGTCTTGTCGCCGTCCACCGCCACCTCCGCCACCACCACCCTTCTTCGACGCCTTTTTCTGCTTCTTCAACTCCGTCTTCGACAATTTCGGTTCGTCATCGTCGTCGTCGCCGCCATTCGCGACGGGCTTTTTCGCATTCGTTGCCGCCGCCAAAGGGTCCAAGGCGTCCTCATCGTCGCTCGACTGCGCGCCTTTGCGCCCTTTCGCGCCCTTCTTACCTTTCGCCATGCCTTCAGACGTGCGGCGATGAAACGTACGCGCTCACACGCGATGCGCCAAAACGTCAACCACGACGAGTCGTCGCGCGTCGGCGTCTGACGGCGCTTCGAATGAATTTTGTTTTGAAAATCGCGCTCGGGACACGCCACATTCGCGCGCGCGATGCACGCGAAAGACGCGCCGTTTCGTGACGCCCCGGACGACGACGCGTTCGAGAACGACGATGACGACGACGACGCGCGCGTCCCGCATGCGATCACTGATCACGCGTCGACGAGCGCAGCGGTCGTAACGCCTACGACAGCCAATTCGACACAGTCAGCAGGACCATTCGCGGATGCAAAAGTCATCGCCGCCGTCGCGTGCGCCGCCGCCGCCCTGGCGTTGGCGTGCGTGAAAATCATTCGCTCGCGTCTCGGTGGTGGATCTGACCGCGCGTTCGCCAGGAGTCATCGCAAATGTAACCGATGTGGTAAGCGCGGAGCGAACACGCGGTGCGACAGGTGTAAACGCGCGTGGTATTGTAGCTCCGCCTGTCGCTCCGCCGCGTGGAAGATGGAGATTTGTGAGTGCTGCTAGTGTTGTGAGATTCTCGTGAATGTATTGTGCACGCGTCGCCGCCGCGGCGCGCGTGCGGCGCTTTGAAAGTAATAAAAATGTAATGACCAAGTGTAAAACAACCGAAACAACGCCACAACACCACGCGGCTTTTCACGTCATGAGCGATAAAATCGTCGAAGCGCAAAAGGTACGTGGCGTGGCGTGATGCGCTATTCGTGTGCGCGCGCGGGCGCGGGCGCGCGCGGAGGCGACGCGGCGTCGCGTCGACATCGTCGGTGTTCCAACGATCGATGAACCCTAGAGATACGATCACGTTGACGACGACTACGCGCGCGACGGTGCCGATGGCACGCGTGCCGATGGGCGTGCGACATCACACGCGCGTGGTTTCGTCGTTTGCGCGCGAACGTAGTGACTGACGTGCGTTTTTGCGGCGTAGTTTTTCCAATCTCAAAAAGGATTCGTGCACTTGAAGAAGGGTGGCGTGGTACGTGTCGTTTTCGTATCCTTACGTCGTCGTCGTCGTCGTCGTCGTCGTCGTCGTCGTGGTCTCGCTCGAACGCCCGTCGTTGGGTAAATATTTATTGCATGTGTGCGCGCGCGTGTTTCTCGCGACTGACATGCTCGGCGTGGCGTGGTATAGGATCGTCTCACGTCTGTCGTGATCCCGCTCGGTCTCTTCGTCGGCGCGTCCGTCATGTTCGCCAGCGGTTTCCGCGATTTAACCACGGGTACGAACAAGAAGCCTGGTTTCTAATCAGTGCACTCGCCCTGATGCGTTGGGATTCGTATACAACTAGCTCGATTCGCGATGACCCGCGTTTCGATTGTAACTTCACACTAGTAGCAGACACATTAAGCTTTACTTGTTGACGCGCGCGCGTGCGATGGCACACGCGATGAAACGCGTCTAACGTATAATTAGTAATGGTTCGTCGCGTGCGCGCGATGCGCGGTGTCGTGCATACGATTGTCGTGCTGTGTTTGGTCGCTCGAGCGCCGGCGGTTTCTGGTGAATTCAAAGACGACTGCGCGCGGGACACGCACGAGTATACTGCGGTGACGTCTTCACTGGCGCAAACGACGTGCGATGGGATCCCAAGAGTATTGCAAACGCTTGATGCGCTCACGACGTCGTCAAAGTGTTCGAATGTGGTCTTACGCGGGCGATATCTTGCGGCGGAGCTCGCGAGCGCGCTCGGGCGTTGGCGCGACGCGAAAGACTATATTAGCGCTGTCGATCCACGAAGTGCACTGGCGATGCGCATAGATGACACCATAGCTTTGTTTGATGCGCACGAAGAGTTTATGCGCGCGCGGGCGTGGCGAGAAGCGTATGAGACGATTGAAAGCGCGGCGCGTGGGACGCCGTGCGGCAGAGAGCCAAAGACGTTTGCGTCTCGTGCGCGCGTAGCATTAAAGCTAAACATGCCTGGTCGCGCATTGGTTGATGCAAAACATTCTTTAGTATTAGGTGGTGCCAAGGCAGAAGCGTATGAGATCATGGCAGGGGCGATGTCGGCGTTGGCGGATGACGTTGGGCGGTTGGGCGATGCGGAGGCGCTCGTACGGCAATGTTTGCGATATGCACCCGAAAACAAGGCGTGCTTGCGCTCGCGGCGACGCATTCGTAATTTGTTGCAAATGTTTGAGCGCGGAGTGCGCGCGGAACAAGAGAAACGGTGGGATGATTCGTACGCGGCGTTTGCAGAGGCGAGGAATGCGAGCGAGGCGCCGATGTTACGCGCTCAAGGCACGTTAGCCATGTGTCGCGTTGGCGGTGCGCGCGCGCGACAGTTGTGGAGCGAAGGTATTCATAAGCTCTCTACGGGTTCTCGCTTGTCAGCGCTCAACGCCGAGGCTTTAGATCAGTGTACAGATGTATTGGCCGAGATGATGTCGAAAACACCAAACGCGTTTGATGACATCTCTGAAGCGTATCACGCACGCGCGTGGATGCGCATATTAAGCGCAAACGTCGATGGCGCCGTCGCCGATGTTGCAGGTATAGTACGGACGCCACAAGGCACGCGCGTGTTCGACACAGAAGCGTTAAATGCTGCGATTGTTCAAGCGCGCGCGGTGAATGCGCCGAGAGACTTTTATGACGTATTAGGCTTAAGTCGCGAAGACGCACTCGCCGAGGACTGGCTTCGAGTGCTCAAGCGCGCATATAGAAAACTAGCGCTACTCTTACATCCGGATAAGAACCCACAGCAAGACAAGGGTGAGGCGCAAGAGAAATTTAACGAGCTTGTACAGGCGTACAAGGTGCTTTCGAGCGACGCGCTTCGGCGTGAGTACGATGCAACTGGACACGCGCGTACGACCGCTGGTATGTCTACAGACGATTACTGGTTTCAAAACGACGATTCAGAGAACGAGTCAAAAGATTTCAACGTGGATGAATACATGTTCAAGTACGATAAGCGGGATGTCGGCGCCGACGGCAGAGTACGAGGCGCCTGGGTGCATAAAGAAAGTGGTGAAACCGTCTTTGGCGAGCGCGACGTGCGCAATCCAGAGGATCGCGACGATGTTTGCGTGACCCGTAAAGGATACTGCATCGAAGGTCGCGACACTGGAAGTAAAAGTAGGACAACACGCTCGACAGAAGCGGGTGTCGAGAACGTGGATGCCACGTTGACGACGACGACGACGAATACGCTCCCAGGCGATGCTGTCGTCGGCAGACTCGTGCGCAACGTATTTGGGTTTCAAAAACTCGAATTTGTGTTTGTATTCGATGTGAATCTTCCCAACGAAGGTATCGATAGCGATGATGTGGCGGTGTCTTTAGCTGCAAAGTGGCGCGTGAGGAAGCTCATTCGCGCGTTGCACTCGGCTCTCGTGGGACAAACTTCAGCCAAGACACTTACGCCGATGATTGAGCATGAAATCATCCAGCGCGCCGTCGCGAGTAGTAAATTACAAGATGACGCATCGTCCTCGATGCAATTGGGGTTGTTCGATTACGTCGTCGCGGCGATGAGTGGACGCGCGTATCGATTTGCGTCGCCGCAGACGACGGCGTTGCTTCTCGACGCCTTTGCCATCGAAGCCACGCAATCCATGCGTCGGCTCGGCGCGCTCGGAATCAAACCCGACGACCGTACGAACATGTTCATCAGTGCCGCTCGAAATGTCGTGGCAAACCCATTGGTGTCGTCGCTTCTGCTCGCGCCGCGAGGCGCAGATGAAGAAGACGAAGCGTCAGAGCCGCGGCAACTTCGCGCGCGTTGGCATTTAGACCACGCCATGGCGTATACTCGTCCATTCGTCGCCGGCGACGAATTGACGTACGAAATCAAGCTCATCGACGCCGACGACTCGGATGACATCTATGATATCGGCGCCGGATTAGACTTCAAAACTGCCTCTGGCGCGCGATTGAGCGATTTCACCGCTCTCGTCGACCAATTCCACCTCTCTGCGTGCTCTCCCGCGGTGAATTTCGCCTCCATTCTCACCGAACGCACCACAATCAACGGTTGGTTCACCAGAACAATCTCAATCCCTCGAGAACTCATCGGCGATACTCCCACGCAATGGTTCATCTCCGCCGCTCGCGTCGGCGCCGGCCGCGTTCGCATCCGCGTCCGCGTCGCTCGCGTCGTCGCCCCCGTGCCTCGCGGCCATGACGCCGGCACCAACGTCGATGACATCATCCTTCTCCCTTCAAAATCATTCTAGCTAGCTCTAGCACCGGCACGCCGCGTCAGCATTGATGTATAAATGTTCAACGTATGACGCGTCAATGTGTCGTGGAAAAAACCTCTCTAAAACCTACACGTCATCGCATCGCTTCTGTCACACGTCGACGCACGGACGCTGCGACCGCGCGCACCGACCGCGCCACACATCGCAACCGTCACTTTCGCACGATGTTCACCGCGTTTACCGCGCTCTCGATCGCGCCGCCGGCGTCGCTCAACGCCGCCACGACGACGACGGGCGCGCGCGATAGGTCAACTTTTCTCGGCGCGCGCGTGTGCACACAAACGCCCGCGACGGTGACGTTGGCGCGCGACCGACGCGCAGTAGTCGTCGAAGCGCGATTCGCCGGTCGTGGCGGTCGTGGGCGAGGCGGTGGTGGGCGCGGGCGAGGCGGGGGCGGACGCGGGCGAGGCGGGCGCGGGCGCGGACGCGGGCGACCGACGATGGACCGAGGCCCCATGCGGAATGAGGACATTGAATTCGACGAGTTAAGAGTCTTAGATGAGAACAAGGAGATGCTTGGTGTGATGAGCACGGATGAGGCGCTGGAGCGCGCGGAAGAGGCGGGATTGGATTTGGTGGTGATGAGTCCGGATGCCGACCCGCCGCTCGCGCGCATCATGGATTACTCTAAATACAAGTACGAGAAGGAAAAGAAGGATCGCGAGGCGAGGAAGAAGGCTGCTGCGGTTCGTGTGGATATTAAGGAGTTGAAGATGCGTTATAATATCGATACGCATGATTACGGGGTGAGACTCCGCGCGGCGCAAAAGTTTTTATCTGGCGGGGACAAGGTCAAGGTGATTTGTCAGTTCCGCGGTCGGGAGAACGACTTCCGGGAACTGGGACGAGAGATGTTTGATCGATTCGTAGAAGATGTAGGTGACTTGGCCACGGTGGAGAATCGACCGAATATGGAGGGTAACTCTATGACCATGCTGCTCTCTCCAGTCGGGGACAAGAGTACCACGAATACCACCCAAAATTAAAATGTACACAAACACACGCGCCTTGGTTTATTAACCTTGTGAAAAATTCAGTTCGATTGGTTGTTTAAAAAGACTACATCATTTATTTGTTCATTTCTATCGTACAGCGCGCATCCCCGTAATGACGACGATACGCGCGTGCGTGTGCACGTAATACAAGACTCGGATCAAGGAACACCCTTGGCAAGCGCCGTTTCATTCGGGCCAGGCAGCACGGCGTGGCCGTGCAACTCAACCTTCATCAAGCGATGCTTAGAAAACCCATGAGAAATCACGGTATTTCGAACCGGACGATCGTTCGGTGGAATACCGAGCTTGGTGAAAAAGTCATCCCAGACTTTCACGATTGGACCCATGTCGCGGTTGTCACTCAAGTAAATCTTAATGCTGATCAAATGTAAAACGTCGGTACCCGCACGAACGAGAAGCTGCACCAAATACTCCAACGCTTCTTGCATCTGCTCTTCGACTGGCAACTCCAAGTTGGCCGCACAGACATTCGTGAGCCACACGAGTCGACCAAATGTGGTGATTGGCGCAAAACCAGAAGAGCTCGATTGTTCGTCGATATGTATGCGTTGAATCTTAGCCCCAGCGTTGAACGGATCCACAAGTGTTTTCATCGCGTTGCACGTTCGTTCCAAAGCTGTAATTCTCGAGTGCTGCTGCTCAAGTTTAGCCATCAACTGATTAACCACATCGGCTGAAACAGTCTCGCCTCTCGCCAACCTCGTCACGATGAGTTTGTTTGACGCTGGCGCAATGGCAAGGCTGACGTTGTCGTTGTTGTGTCCAGTCGAAATGCGCTTGGTTGAAGGAAAAGTATCGTACTGCACACTTGTCACCGGAAGACCGCGCTTCTTACTTAACCCTGGCGCCTCACTTCTCGGCATGGCTTCAACAACCTTGAGCCTTTTAATCCCGTGTTCCTTGTGCATGTGATGAATGAGCGTCTTGTGCTCGTCGAACTCGTCGCGGCATCGCGGACATGTCGTTTCTGTCTTCAGAATCGTCCAAGCTGTCTCAGAAGGCTGCGATACGTCTTCACCATCCGAACCGATTTCTTCGCACATGGTTTCTTGCACCTCATCTTCAACTTCTGTTGCAGCGCCGCCAGATTCAACAACACCGCGCGCCGCTGATGGTTTGCACCAACGCATGTGCGCCTTGAGACTTCTTATGCTGGGAAATTCTCGCTCACAGTGGCAAGAACACGCCTGATCACCTGGTTTAATCACGGTCGCGCGCTGCGGCATTGCCACGTTCTGTACCGTATGTTGCGCCACCATCGCTGTCGTCTCCACTGGTGTCGTTTCACTCACCTCAACGTCGATCCCATGTACCTTGTTATAGTGCGTCTTGAGCATTCTAAACGAACCTGAATTGAAAGAACAGTACTCGCAATTACGCTCGGCGCCAATCAATACCTTCGCCGTCGGTAATGGCGGCACTTGAGCAGTCGGAGTTGGAGATTTTGGGGGCGGCGGTGACTCTGACTCGCGCGCGTAACGCAGAGTTGTTCGTTTTTCACGTTGCGGTCGCGTCAGCGACGACGATCGCTGCGGCTTTGCAATCGCAGCACTCGTTGGTGTCTTCATTGCGCTTCCCACCTCGCATCCATGTTCGTTCAAGTAATGCGAGCACAATTCTTCGCGCGAATCAAACTTTTCGTGCGAACACATTGTGCACTTTCGCGCGGCCCAGTGCACTTTGAGTGCCGTCGTCGTTCTCGTCCGTCCTCTCAAAACGACTTCAGGCACTTCAACAACATCTTCGTCTCCGTCGATGGTGCTTGTTTTCGCCCCGAAACCGAACACAACCTCTACTCCGTGATCAAGCATGTGGGCCACCAGTTCCGCCGCGTTTCGACTCACGTGCGCGCACGCCTGCTCATCGCTGAGCAAGCACTTTCGTCGCTTTCTCGTCGTGTTCATCTTTGTCAACGTCGTCGCGTGCGATTGTTTCTGAACCATATTGCTGAACAACGTTTGCGCGGTCGATGGTGCGGGCACTGACGCCTTACACCTTTTCATGTGTATTTTTAGTCCAACCGGTTTCAATGTCGTGAAAACGCCGCACTTTGCACACGTCAATACCTCCGCATCCATCGGCGGCGGCGTAGTCTTTGGTGCGATCTTCGGCGCGGTGATGTTGAGAGCTCCATTTGATGCGCTCGCAAGCTTTGCCGAAGGTCGACGCTCTCGCTTACCCGGCATCGTGGTCGTCATCGTCGCCGGCGGCGCGGGTTGTTCCTCTTCGACATCCGCACTCGCGGCGAGCGCCATGCGTCGCGCCATGTCCTCCCGAACATCCTCTTCTTCATCGTCCTCATCGAGGTAAGCCGCTGAAGCATTCTTTTGTTTAATATGCGCCTCATCAGATCGTCGACCAATGTCATCTGAGTCGCTATCCTCCTCAGTTTCATCCGGATCCACGCGCTGACGCGTCTTTTCAACCGCTGGCGTCTCTGTGTTGTAATTCTTGACGAGATACTCCTCAATGATCGCATCAATGGCCATTTTATCCGCCACCTTGGGTTTCGCTTGACACGAAGCGTAGATGTGTCGCTTCATCGCCGCGCTTCCTTGACTATTACGTCCGCAGAAACAACATTGTACCGTGGTCTTGCCGTCGATGACGATGCGCGGCGCCATCGGTTGCCGCCGCGGTTCCTGCACAACATCCGGGCTCATCTGCTCCACCCCTCGCGGAGTTGGAATTGTGAACGCCGGACTCGGTAATGCCGTCGTCGTCGTCCTCGTCGCGGTCCCATCCTTATCATCGCTATTCGGTGGACTAGGCTCCGAAGTACCGCTCGCGAGCTGGTGTCCCGGGCTTCGCGTCGGTGGCGTCCGCGCCGCTTCCACATCCTCCGACGGCGTTCCCGCTCTCGTCACCGCCGCCACCGCCACCACAGGCGCAACAACATCTTGGTCATCACGCACAGGAATTTCTAATGGTTTCGGCACCGCTGCGGCGCGTTGCTTCCCGGGAAGCAACGCGCTCGTAGGAAATTCGTCCATGTCCAACAAACTCAGCGTAACAGTCTGCGCTCAACGCGTGCTCAGGCGATGGTGCGCCCTGTGCGAGAAATCACGCGAAACACACGAAACACGACGCGGTCAGTCATCGCGTGCGAAAGCACCGCCGCCGCCGCCGGCGACGATGATGTCGAAAGTATCGCGAACGAACGCCAGGATCTACGCTCAATTGGAGTCAAAATTCACACCCGCGCGCACCCTCCGACCCTTCCCCTCGCCGCGCACGCCGCGCATCGCCTCGCACGACCCCACACGCATCATGTGCCAAAACATTCCGCGCACTCGCGCGCACGCGACGCGCGCGTGACGCGCCATGCGCGCGCAATGCGCCGTCGCGCCGTGGCATTCCGCGCCGTCCCGCGGCATCCGAGACGCCGACAATGCGCCCCGTCCGCGCGTCGCGCGTCACGCATTCGCGCCATTCGCGCCTCGAAACGTTCGAAGCGTGTCGTACCTGAGTGTGACGCGCGTGCCCGGGCGCACGAGCACCGTGCGTGGCGCAGAGTGACGCGGGTGAATGCGATGCCGCGAATTGTGGTGCGTCAAGGTGCGTCAGGGTATTCGGCGTTCGATTCGCGATCGATACGCGCGTACGCATCGACCACCGCGATCGTGTGCGTCAAGAACGACAACGACAGGATGGTATACATTACATGGGTGTGATTGCGCGCGCTCGGCGCGAATGGTGCGCGGAATCGATGCTCTATTGCGTCAAATGTGTGACGCGCGCGCGACGGTTACGTCGGCGCGATTGAACTTCGCGTGAGTTTTCTGGACACGATGAAACATCCACAGCACGTGGACGTGGTTTCTTCTTCGTAGACGTGTTCTGGGACTGTGTGCTTGCTCGATGCTTTGCGGGCGTCGAGTGTTTCACGGGCTTTCGTGGCCCAGCGATCGAGGGGACGGCGTCCGGATGTCGAACGCGCGGGCGCTTTGGATGGGTCGGCGTCGCGCGCTCGCGCGATTGGTCGGTCGCCGCTGGCGCCGCCGAACGCTTGTGGCGTCGCCGGCGCGGTATCGTACGTCAGCGCGCGCGGTGCGGCTGGCGTTGCGGGTGGTTCGGCGGCGGGTGAGAAGGCGAATTCATCCGCGCCGGACGTTCGACGTTCCATTTCGCTCACGACGGCGACGTCATTCGGTACCAAGTGTCCGCTTAATCCTGGCGTGCTAAAGTGTGCGGCGTTGGATGACGACGCGAGTGGCGTGGATAATATCGTCGCTGCGCCGCGTTCGCGCTCGATACTCGCGCTGTGGTCGGCGTTATCGCTCACAGGGCCGCGTCCAGACGCGTCCCGAGGCGACGTCGTTTGAGTTTTCAGCGGCGTTCGACTCGTCGATGACTTTTCCTTCATTTTCTGCGCCTGCACGCGCGCCCCGAACGCATCGTACGCATCTAACGCCGATGATCCGTGGGCGATGACGTACGCGTGAAACCATCGCAAAAGGTTGTTGTTTTCCTGCGTCGCGTACGGGTGACGCCTCGTCGTCAGTCGGTTGGTTTCGTAGACTAAATCGATAATGCCGCGCGCTTCGAGCGCGCGAGCGACGTAACGACGTCGACGCACACGACACACACGCACGCATACACACGTACAATAAATTTCCCACTCGCCAGGGCGTCAAAATCGACATCTACTTGTAAATCCAAAGCGCGCATCGCGTCCCGAAGCGTCTTGACGTTGCGTTCGCAATCGCCCAAGAATCGCGCATTAAAATCCAATCTATGCAGCGCCACTTTCCCAGGATGGAGTGCGTCTAAAAGTTGACAATACGCCACGCCATCTGCGCACTCCTGCACGCTCGCGTAGTCCGCATTGAGCGCGCGGTTGAGCCAAGATATGAGCTCTAATCGTCCGAGATGTACCGTCGGTGTTCTCCCGAGCGTCTTGCGCTCGCTCCCGCTCGTCGACGTCGGCGTCGCCGTCGTCGTCGTCGTTCCGGGCGTTCTCGGCGTCGATGCGCCAGCGTGTGGCTCCTCCTTCCCGCTCGCGTGCCGCCGCACGGACGGCGTCGATGCGAGCGGCATGGTAATGGCGTTCCCGCACTCACGCGCACGCGCAAACACAGTGCGTCGCCGCGCCACCCATCGCACGATCGCGCGCGGGCGTGAACGACGAACGAAAACGTCTTCGTCGTCTTCGTCGCCGCATCGTCGACCGCGCGCGAGTGACGCGCGCGCGCGATGAGCGGGAACGGGTTTTGTGGTCGCTGCGGCACGGCGTTGCGGCTGCGAACGCAAGCGTCCACGGTGGCGTGCGACGGATGCGGTAAATCGCACACGTTAGATGAAGGTGCGTGTTGGTGATTGCGGCGACGCGCTCGGCGCGTGCGATGGCGAATGTGCGCGCGATGACGACGTTGGTGGCGCGAATGCGAGAGCCGCCAGGTTTGGGACGCTTTTTCGTGCGGCGCGCGCGTGACGTTTCCATGCGTGCTTCGCCGTAGACTGACGTGATGTCGTGTACTTATGATATGCTGTAGCTTTCGGCGCGCGCGAGCGCGAACTCACGGCGGGGCCGAAAGAGTTTCGTTTCAATCACGGCGTCGAGGCGCGAAACCCAGACGGCTCGAAAGTCGGCGAGCAAGAGGAGGTGTTACGCGAACGCGCCACAGTCGATGAGAAGTGTCCAAAGTGCGAACACAGGGGATTGGACTTTTACACCATGCAGCTGCGGAGCGCGGATGAAGGCCAGACGGTGTTTTATGAGTGTCCAAAGTGCGCTCATACATTTTCACAAAACAACTAGCACGACGAACCATAGTAGTAGAAGGACGGTTCGCTTTTGGAATAGATATTTGACTTTGATTTTATGTACAAATGTGTGTGTGTATGACGACAGCGAGCCAAGAAATGTATATGCGCTCACGTGGGATGTTTTAAATGTTACCCCACTCGTTGACAACCTTACACGATCCATCGCCACCGGCTTCGGCGGCGTACGCGCGCCAACCGGAGGAGCCCTCCTTGTAAAACGAGCTCGCGTCCGTACCCTTACCATCGCTCAACGAAGCATCGCACCCATCTGCGTTCCCACTCGACGCGATATGCCACAAGTCACTCGTCCAGTACTTATTCACCCCATCGCACTCAATCTCACCATCGCATTCCTCCTTGACGTGTCTCCAATCCGTCGCCTCGTCGTTGATGTTAGCCTTGTAAAACAAGCACGACAACAACCACGTGTCTTTGCGGCAATACCGCGTGGGTCCAGTCGCGGGATGTTGTGCGTCACCTAACGCCGCCGCACTCGCGCGCCAAGATCCCAAGCGCGCCTCGTTCGCACCACCGTGCTGGCCGACGCACATCAAACTAAAAGAAGACGCGCCTCCGCACGCCGCGTCCCGAGCTTCTCGCGACAACCCTTTCGGCGCAGCCAACGACACCCCCAGCGCCGCCGCATTCGTCACACCGCGCGACGACGCGTACTGCGTCACGTTTAACCCGCACGATGCGAGTAATGCCCCAGAAAGCGCGGCGATAGCGATCGTCGCGCGCGAAGATGCCCGACGCGCGCCACCATCGATCGCATCGTCATCTTCGTGCGTCAGCCCTCTCGCGTGCGCCGGAATCAACGTCGCGCGTTCAGTAGACATTGCGATATGCACGGCAAAGCGTTTCGTGTCGTGTTCCGCCCGGTTCGCGACGTTCGATGTCGTCGACGGCGCGTGCGTGCGTACGAGTGCGGTTGATCAGCACACTTGGGTGTTACGTCTCTCGTGGCTTTTTTTTTGACTTTTTTTAGAAATTTAGCGAGCGCCAGGGATGCCGCGTGACGACGATGATGGACAAGCACAAGAGGTAATATTGCATGGTGTACTTCGTATGCGCACATGCGCGTCATGAATCGATGACACGCGGCTATACACGAATGCAGACGATGCGTCCTCCAACCGCGTCCAATCCTACGCGTATCACCAAAACTCGTCGGCTCGACGAGTCTGATAAAACAATTACAATAATTTCTTACGCTCAAAGAACGAACGAAGGTAGATAATTTGCCAAACACACATTCCAACGCATACCGTCAAACTTAACACGCTCATCACCGCAACTCTAGTGTTTGTCGCTTCGTTCATGTCTCGCATATCCGCTTCGAGCGCGCGCAGCGCCAACATGCCTTCGTGCACCTCTTGCAAATCCGATTCCAGCGATCGTAACGTCCTCGTAAACGCATCCAAATCCGTCGCCTTGGCCAGTTTCTTCCATTCTGATGCCGCAACGCCGTGTTTCCAATCCACTTTGATTCTGTGCTTGGCTAAAGCGGTTTCTTTCTCCGCGCTGTTCTTCATCGACGACAGCTCGGCGTTGTAAAAGCACGCGCGATGATCGCCATCAGTCACGCTCGTAAACCCATACGCCCCTTTCCCCGCGTCCGCCTTTTCATATATCACCTTGCCATTCGCGTCGAATAGCTTCACGCTCACCTTATCCTCCGCGCGCACCGTGTCGTACGTAAACAGCACCACGGCGTTGGCGTGAATCTCCTCCGAGATGCACTTCATGTCATCGATCGCGCCGTCACCGCGGTGCACGAGGTCGATTTCTACCCCGCATACCGCGCGCGAACACGCGAGGAGACACAGGAGCACGCACGCGGCGGCGCTCGCGCGCGTTCGGGCGCTCGCGTGCGCGCGCATGGGGGGCGAATCGATGCGCATGGCGTCGCGGAATGACGCTCGAGTCCGAGCGCTTCCGCGGTCGCGGTGCGCATTCGTCGACGCGACGGGCGCGAGGCGCGCGCGGGGGGGCGAGAGACGCGCGCGGCGGTGCTCGCAGGCGCGCAGTGCGGGCGGTATGGGCGCGGGGCGCGGCGCGGCGGGGCGTCAGCGGGTGTACGTGGATGACGCCATCGGCGCGCAGCTCAGCGTGGGAGTCGTGGACGATGCCAGCGCGTCGTCGTCGTCGTCGCCGTCGTCGCGAGGGTACATGCGCGAGTACGAAATTGTCATGCGGTACAGCGCGTCTCGAGCGTTTCGCTGGCGCGCGCTGGCGTTGGGGGTGACGTTCGCGTGGCGCGCGGCGGTTGGGACGTCCTCCGTCGCGTCGGTGGTGGTCGTCGCGTTCGTGTGCGCGTGGACGCTCGGTACGCGGGCACAAGAGGCGCGATTGGTGCGTCATATAGGGCTGTGCGTCGATACCGTGTCGTGGTTCGGCGGTCGACGGTCGGTGTTGATACCCGCGGAGGATATCGAGGCGTTTGCGACGCGCGAGGCGGTGTCGACGACGGATGTTTGGTTTCAGATTCTTTGCCTGCGCGCGCGAGGCGAGGCGCCTATGGTGTTATTTGGAGATTTTAGATGCTCGGCAGTGTGGACGGCGGCGGTGTTGGATGCCGCGCAGAAGTGTTTCGACTGCGTGGAATAGTTCTAGTCGCGTGTATTACGTATAGCTCGGACGGCGTCTTTTGACGTCGTTGTACTTTTAACTTACACTACCTATTACCTACACTTTCCGTGCGCGTTTTGACGCTTTGACCACTGCACGATGATTGGTATTATTTTCATCGCACGCTTTGTCGTCGTCGCCGAAATCGAGCGCGAGCTCGATCGAATTCGCGGGCTCCAACCATTCCAACATTCTAAGCCACACGCGCGCGACGGCGGAGACGCACCAGAGCATCTTGCCAAACACCACGCCTCGTCGATAGATGCGAAAAAATCGACCCATGTGCGTATCGTGCGTATCGTGTGCGCGCGCGTACACGAGCTCTACGCGCCGCGCGACGTCATCCCAGTTATAATTAGCCTTGACGCGCTTGTGAATTGTGTCCACGTCGGCGTTTGGAAGCGCGACTAGGCAACGATCGAGCGCGTCAAGCAGGGATTGCACGTCGGGCTTGGCTAAGAATAATATATCTTCTGGAAGAACTTCTGGGACGCCACCGACGGCGGTGGCGACGACGAGGCAGCCGCATGACGCCGCCTCGAGTACGGCGATGCAAAAAGACTCGGTGAGCGAAGCGTTGAGGAAAATGTCTCCTCGACGCAAGACATCCGCCACGCCATCGTGCGGGACGTGCCCGAGAATCGTCACCCGCGAGTCTAACCCCGCGTCCGACACCGCTTTCTCCAAGTGTCCACGCATGGAACCATCGCCGGCGATGAGAAAATCTAAATTTGCATGCGCGCGACACGCGCGCGGAATGACTCCAGCCAGGAGATGAATGCCTTTTCTATACATGAGTCGCGACGTCACGACCACAGTAATTCGACCTTTCGCGCGACAGCTCACATCCGGGGTGAACATCGTCGAATCCACGGCGTTGGGGATCACGCTCACGCGCTCAGGCGCCAATCCAGGCTCACCGCCGAGTAAATATCCGCTTCGCAACACCGTGTTCTCCTTCGCCGTGTGACTGACGCAAATCACGTGCTGCGTATCCGCCAGCGTCATATCCAACAACTTATTCGTATGAATCGCACCAACGTCCGCGAATCCAAATAATGAATGATCAGTAAACACGCACTTCATGCCCATCGTGCGCGCGTATAATATGCCTTCGTGCGCGAACGTGCACCCTTGGTGCGCGTGGACGACGGTTACGCCTTCTCGAATGCACGCCTACGCGAGAGGATATTGGACAATCGTGCGTGTCCTCGTGACGTCAGTGTCGAAAACAGTACACATGAACGACGCGAGACGCGATGCGCGCGAAAAACGCGCGCGTCGCACGCACCTTGCGGAATAATTTAAACGCCCCCAAAAAGTTTGGAAAGGTGCAATTGTCATACATGACGACGCGCGGCGCGTGATACACCTTGACCCCGTTCGTGATCCACCGCACGCCCACGCGAGTGCCGTAGGCGTGCGTGAAGATGACCACCTTGTGTCCGCGCGCGCGGAGCCGCATGGCGAGGGCGTAGATGTGCAACTCGACGCCACCGACGGATGGTAAGAAAAAGTCGCTCAGCATCAAGATTGTGTGCTTGCGCGTCGTGTCGAGCGTCTTGGCCGTCGCCTCCGCCGTTGCCGCAGACGTGGACGCGCGCGCGGCGGCGCGGCGGGTCATCTCGCGCCGCCGCTGTCGCCGTGGCGCACGCGTGCGCGAGTGACTGCCGACTGTGAGTGATGGTTTGTGATTTTGTGTGTGTTTTACAAGAGTCGCTACTCGCGACGATGCCTTGGTTGTTTACGGCGCGGATTTCATCACGGCTGAGCGCGAGCGGGGCAGAATATCGGCACCGCCGCTCATACCGCGGCGCAGGGACCAGAATCTACGCTTCGCGTTGTGCGCGCGCGTGAGATACTTTAAGACTTCGTCGATGGCGATGACGGGAATGGAATACCAAAAGACGGCTTTCCATTCGTTCACGCTGAGCGCGGAAATCGTAAACGTCTTCGCAAACGATGGGACGTACATGATGACGAAATGAAGCCACATGGAAATCACGATGGCGCCGACGAGCCAGAGGTTCGTGGTCGGTGGGTGCGTGAAGAGCGAGCGATTTTCGCTCAACGAATTCAACGCGTTGAACATTTCAACCAAGACGAGCGTGGACATGGCCATCGTGCTCGGGCGTCGATCTTTGAAGACGTCGCACTCGGTGCCTTCGCACTGCGATGCGTGCGTGAGCTGGTCCCATGTCAAATCCGGACCATCGGGGTTGGATAAGTACCACCAACCGAAGGAGCCCACGGTGGCGAAACCGACATAGACGCCGATGATGAGGTAGCGAATCAATAACCATCGATCGACGATTTGCTCGGTGGAACTTCTCGGCTTTTTACTCATGATATCTCCATCGGCACGATTAAACCCGAGCGCAGTGGCGGGTAAGCCATCGGTGACGAGATTGACCCAAAGCAGTTGCACGGGAACGAGCGTTTCGGGAAAGCCGAGCGCGGCGGCGGTGAAAATGCACACCACTTCGCCAATGTTTGAACTCACCATGTAGCGAATAAACTGCTTGGCGTTGTTGTAAATCGCGCGACCCTCGGCCACGGCTTCGACAATTGTACTAAAGTTGTCATCAGCGAGCACCATATCTGCGGCGCCCTTCGCGACCGCCGTACCGCTGCCCATGGCGATGCCGATATCCGCGCTCTTCAACGCCGGCGCGTCGTTCACGCCGTCACCCGTCATCGCGACGATATTACCTTGTCGCTTTAGCAACTCGACGAGTTTACTCTTTTGCGCTGGTTCGACGCGTGAGAACACGCACATCGATCGCACGGCGTCCTCGCGCTGCATTTCAGTCATCGCTTCAAACTGCACACCCGTAAACGAGCGCCCTTGAAAGTCTGAAATTTTAGTCATTCCCGTGAACGAATTGTATTGGTCATTCAACCCGATTTGCGCCGCAATCGCCTCGGCGGTTTGTTGATTATCCCCGGTGACCATGATGACGCGAATACCGGCGTCTTTGCACGTCTGTAACGCGTAGCGCACTTCTGGTCTCGGCGGGTCAATCAACCCGACGAGTCCGAGGAATGTGAGCGCCTCTTCATCGCCTTCGGCGCACGTGTCGGTATTTTTGGGCATCGTGCGCATGGCGAACGCCAAGACTCGAAGTGCATCTGTGGCGAAGCCTTCCATCTGCATCATTAACTGTTCGCGCACGGTATCTGTCATTCGCTCGACGCGACCGGTGGCGTTGGACATCACCGACGTGCAGAGTTCCAAAACGCTTTCAGGCGCGCCCTTGACGAATAAAATTCTCTCCTCTCTTTGCGTGCTCACCAAGGTTGACATGCGCTTGCGTTCGCTCGTGAACTCTGCCGTGGCAAGTTTGACAAACTCTTGTTCCCAATACTCTGTGCTTCGCATGGCGGTGTCCCCGAAAGCTTTCGGCGGCGCGCGCGCCGACGTCGGCAAGCCAATCTTCTCCGCCAACACGCGCAACGCGATTTCCGTCGCTTCACCAATCTTTTCAAATACTCCCTTGTCTTTGTCGTACTTTAACGTCGAGTCATTGCAAATCGAGCAACATATCGCTAAATTCGCCATGGCCGATGAATCTGCGGGCTGTTTCACCGCTATCCCGCGCGCGTCCAACACTTCCCCGTGCGTGGCGTAAGACTCGCCGCGAATGGCATAGTTGGTCACTTCCGCACTACTCACCGTCTCTACCACGCACACGCGCATGGCCGTCATGACATTGCACGTCAATGTCCCTGTCTTATCGCTACAAATCACCGACGTGCACCCTAGGGTTTCCACGCTCGGAAGCGTCCGCACCAGGGCGTTCTTCTTTGCCATGCGTCGCGTGCCGAGCGCCAAACACGTCGTCACGACAGCGGGCAACCCTTCAGGAATCGCCGCCACGGCGAGCGCAACTGCAATCTTGAAGTAATAAACCGCACCACGAATCACCCCACCGTGCGCCTTATCTCCAAAGTGCCCGATATTCACCACCCATACCAAAATACAAATCACCGCGATGATTTTCCCGAGCAATTCTCCAAATTCGTCGAGCTTCTTCTTCAGCGGCGTCATATCCTCCACCGTCTGCTCGAGCGTGTTTTGAATCTTCCCAATCGCCGTGTTGACGCCCGTACCGACTACAACACACGTCGCACGTCCCACGGTGACGACTGTGCCGCTATACACCATGCATGTCTTATCTTGTAACACGCATCCGTCCTGGCGCACGGCGTCTTCAGTTTTCTCCACGCTCCCGCTCTCACCCGTCAACAACGCCTGATCGATGCGAAGCTGATTAGAGTGAATCTTCACCAACCTACAATCCGCGGGTACCTTCTCCCCAGTGGCAATCTCGATGATATCCCCCGGTACGAGAGCTTCGGCGGGAATCGAGTGCTTGGCGCGGTCCCGAACGCACGTCGCGTACTCCGCCTGATACGTCTTTAACTCCTCAATCGCCTTCTCCGCATTCTTCTCCGTCGCCACACCCACCGCGGCGTTCGCAACAAGAATCGCCACAATCACACTCGGCTCTAAAAACGCCTCCATCCCGCCCTCGCCATCCCAAAACGCCAACGCCAGCGACGTCGCCGCCGCGCCCACGAGCACCTTCACCATGACATCATCAAACTGTTTCGCCACCAGCGCGTAAAACGACGTCGATGGCTCTTGCGGCAGCGCGTTCACGCCCACCGCATCGCGCCGGCGCTTCACTTCGCCCGCGCCCAGGCCGCTTTCGGCGTCCAGCACGCCGAGACGCGCGAGCACTTCCGACGCATCGCTCGCGTGCGCACCCTCCGCGTGGCGCCTCCAACGCTCCACCGCGGACTTGGACTCGGGCGTGAGCCTGGATGACGCCATGGGCGCATCGAACGAACGCCTGCCGTGCATCGTTCGCGCCGTGCGCGCGCGCCGCGGCGGTGGTCGACGACGAAAGGGGCGGATAATGGCGCGGCAGTGTGCGACGCGCGCGCCCTCATGGGACTCTCTCGCGCGCACGCATTCGCCAGTGGCGTCGTCGCCGTGGCGTCCCTGGCGGCGCTCGACGTATACAACGTATATAACGATGCCGTAGCGTCGCGCCCGGGGCAAATCGCCGACTTTATTGCGCGCACGACGACGGATTCGCGCGACATGTTCATCGCGTATTGTACCTCCTGATCTTTTCGTGGCGGCTTTGTCCAGGTGAAGGACGCCGTCGAGGCTCGATACCCCGGGTTAACCGTGCTCGGAGGACACTATCCAGCTTCAGCGTTCGCGGTGGCGCTCTCGCGGGCGGTGATGTTCGCGCAGGTGATGCTGGCGTGCGTGACGTTGCTTGATTTCGACGCGCTCGGGGTGTCGCTCGAACGCGCGCCGGCGCTCGTGCTCGAGCTTCGCAAGACGAAAACGCAGGCGTTATTAATGATTTGGGTGGTTGGGAACATGATTCATGCGAATGCGATGAATACTGGGGCGTTCGAGGTGTATTACGGCGGTTCGACGGTGTTTAGTAAGGTTGAGTCAAAGACGCTGCCGAGTTTCGACGCCATTTTTCGCGGCGTCGACGCCCTTCGCGGCGGCTCTTCGTGATTGTTTTCGTCGCGCGGTAGTAGTTTTCGATAGAGTTTCGTCGAACGTCGTCAAGTCGGTGATGCGTACGCGTGACGACGCGCGCGCTAAACGCTACGTGTATACGCTTTCACACGATGAAAGCGAGGCGAGCGCGCGCGTCTGATTTTGTCCGCGTCCCCGACGCCCTCGCGACGTTCGAGTCGTTGTAAGTTGATGTAAATGGTAAAAAAGTTTCGCGTTCAATGTTACAAGTGTTTAAACACGAATCCAACTAAGTGTATAACGTGTGTGTGTGTGTTTACCACGGGATCGGGTTGAACTCCTCCTCCTTGCCGTCGCCCAACGTCTTTTGCGCCAACAAAAACGTCGGCGCCATCGAGCAAAACGCGACAAAGGCGACGGTTTCGCCACCCACCGCAGACGTAAAGATGTTCACCGCTTGCGGGTTCGCCATGTGCGCTTGCAAACCTTCCAACGGGCTCAACCCAGTGACGGCGTAGGAGCTCACGCAGTGCAAAAACGCCAACATCGCGAGGCGACCGTTTTTAATCTCCTTCACGCGCTTATCCGGCGCGTCGAGTCCCGCCGGGTCAAACGGGAACGAGTTCAACACGCCAGATTCCCCCGTGCGTTGGAAACCACGAATACGCGCAGCTTCAAGCACAGCCATAGCGACAACTTGCACGCCAACGAGCGTATTAAAGTCAATACCGTAATCCGCAGCGCCAGCTTCCCACCACTTGGGCAAACCCACGGCATCCGTAAACGCGATACCCGTCACGGCGGCCATGGCCCAACGCGCGTTCATCAATTCAGCCTCTTGAAGGTACGGAAGCGTTTCCGGGTTCGCGCCCAAACGAAGCGGGTCGAAACCTGTGATGGTGAGCGATGCGTACACACGATCGATCACACGCCGTCGTCAGTCTCACGCACAACCGCGCGCGCGCGCTCTCGCGCGACCCGCGTACACAAAGATATCGTTGCGTATCTTTGCCCATCGCCCGCGCCATCGCGTCTCATCATCATCGCGCGCGACGCGACGCGCCATACGCACCGTAATCACCAGCCATGGTACCATCTAAATACTTCGGAGCCTTGGCGCCCGGGTACCACAATTCGCGCTCCGCACCGGCGCGCGCGACGACCACGCGCGCGGATGATGCGCGCGGCGCGCGGCGCGCGGTCGCGCACGGGCGCGCGATCGCGGCGTGTCTCGAGGCGAGCATCGTGTGCGCGCGCGTGATGCGACGAGAGGTGGAGTGAGGGAAAAGAGCGTGGGATGCTCTCGCGAAAGGGCCGTGCGAAAGGCGGGTCGCCGAGCGCGTGGGGTGTACCAAAGTGACGCCCGCGGGCGCGCGCGCGCGCGTCGGGTCGCGGGTCCGCGATGCCTCGGGAGGGGGACACCGTGCCTGGTCGTGATTGGTCGATGGGGCGATACGTGACGCCACGCGTGTATCAGGCCCGCAGTCCAGTCCGAGAAATCACCGTATTGAAGGACCTTAAAACGCCATATGTCCGATCGACGTTTTGAACGCGATTGACCACTCATGACTCATGACCCGACAAATGGGTACTCAATGCGACATCCTTCACGCGACGCGCGCGACGACGCGTTATTTGTGAGACTTTTCAACGCGATCGAGTGACACCATATGTTTTCTGTCATCTGACGAAGGTTCGTGAGATTTGGCGTCGATGCGACGGCGCGGTGGGTTGAAATGTGCGTTTAGGGCGCAAGAGTCCCTCGGGCAGCTTGAGTTGTGAACGGTCAGATGTCACGATGTGCGTCGAGGCACAGATGTCACACTGATGCGTTAGAGGCATGGATAATTGGCGTGCGTGAGTGTAATTCATTTGAACATGCCCTTTTCATGCTCTCTTTCGGCATGGCTCGCGCGAGTGCGCCACATTGAACACTTTTTCATCTGTCATCGTTGGCCAAAATGACTGAAAAATGGCCGAAATGGGTGAAAATGTCAAATATTCAACGGGGCACTGACGCGTCAAACCGCGCTTAAATTTCATCTAGAACGGATAGTCGTGTTGTATTAAAACATTAGACACACGATGCATCAAACTGAACCGATTTTAGGCCGCTATGCAAGAGATGTGCGTCGACGCACATCGTGACATCTGACCGTTCACAACCCAAGCGAGCCGAGGGACTGTTGCACACGAAACGCCGAAACACGCCAAAACACACAAAATGACGCACATTTCAATCCACCGCGCCGTCACATCGACGCCACGTCGCGTGAAACTTAGTAAAGCGATAGAAACTATATAGTGTCACCCTCTTGCGTTGAAAAGTCTCACAAATAACGCGTCGTCGCGCGCGTCGCGTGAAGAATGTCGTGTTCAATACCCATTTCTCTGGTCATAATTGGTCAAACAGGTTTTAAAAGTCGATCGGACATATGGCGTTTTGAGGTCCTTAAATAAGGTCCTCTCCCGGACTGTCTCGGGGAATGGTCCGTTTTAGAACGTTTGGGATGGTTCACTCGGACGCGGTCGTCGTCAGTGCGTCGTCGGTGCGTCGTCGTCGCGTCGTCGTCGTCGTCGTCGTCGTCGTCGTCGTCGCGAGGCGAAGGGCGCGCGTGAGGGCGTTTTCTTCTGTGTCTCTGCGCGCGCTCGGGAGCGTGGCATGGCGCGGTGATGGGGGCGCGATGCCGAGCGGTGGTGGTCGTCGTGGCGATTATCGTCGTGGTTTTCGCGTCGTGCGTCGTCGCGGGTGAAGGCGGTGGGGAGAGGCATGCGTCGTCGTCGTCTGGGACGGTGTTTGCGGAGACATCTGCGATGACGCGGTCGATTGCGGCGTTTGAGCGATGGATGCGACGGGGCGGCGCTCCGGCGTCGACGACGACGACATTCGTCGGCGATGTCGGTGTTGGCGTCATTCCGGGTCTCGGACGTGGGTTGTATGCGAAGAAGAATATTACGAAAGGCGCGCTCTTGCTTGAAGTGCCGCTGGAGAAGTGCTTGTCGACGGCGAGCGCGCGAGCGGATGGGACGTTTGGCGAGGCGTTTGGCGAGCTGGAGCGCGGAGCGACGACAAACGCGATGCTCGCGATGCATTTGTTGCGTCAAGCGTATGGACTTCGTGGTGATAGCGCGTATTGGCCGTGGTTAAAGTTACTTCCACGTGAGGTGGACAGCACGCTTGGGTGGACGGAGAAGGAATTAGATGAGATTGAGGGGTCAAATCTCGGCGCGTTTACGAGCGCCGTAAAGGCGCAATGGCGAGCGGAATACGACGCTTTGAACGTCACGCACTTGCGTCGTAGGTACCCGGACGTGTTTGGTGGGAAACACGCGTCGTATTACACGTTTGAAAAGTTTATATGGGCCATGTTCGTCGTCTGGTCGCGGGCGATTGACTTGAGCACTGGGAGCGAGGACGCGCCGACGGCGCGCGTCGTGGTGCCGTTTTTAGACATGGCGAATCATTCTCCCGCGACAAAGCTCGTTCCGGCGTGGGACGCGCAGAAAAACGCAATCAAAGTCTACGCTGCGAGTAATTTCACGGAAAATTTGGAAATTCGCTTCAACTACGACGCCAAGCCGTCGCAATACTTTTTGTTGCAATACGGCTTCATTCCGGAAAACAATCCAGCCGAGTGCGTCGAGGTGACGCTACGCGTCGCGGACAACGACCCACTTCGTGACATCAAAGAGACACTGCTAGAAAAGCATGGATTGAATCCGAAAACGCGAAATTTCGAATGGAAACCAGTCGGCATTGACGCAGATTTGCTCGCCGCCACGCGCGTGATTTCTATGAATGAGGACGAGGCAAACGACCCGACGTCGGTGATGCTGGCCATCGCAGGCGCATCAGTGAGCGCTCGCAACGACGCACACACCAAAGCGGTATTGTTAAAGTCTATTGCAAGTTTCCTAGAAGGCTACGGCACGACGTTGAAGGAGGACAACGTGTACGTTAAGGCGAAGGCAAACTCAACAAATTTGCCGAGCAAACGTAAACGTTTCGCCTTACTCCTTCGAATGCGCGAAAAAATCATCTTACTCAGCAGTGCAAACGCACTGTTTAAAGAAATTCCTGACGAAGATAGCGAGTTGGTGATAGATTCGTGTAGGTATGCGTTTTATAATGAGTACGATGCGTGCATGGCGCGCGCGCGCGGCGAGACGTTTCGCAAGTTTGAGTAGATGAACAGCGGTAATGTTCGCGCATTACAAACAACAACATTTGGTTTATTGAGTTAGAACGTAGCGTATTGTAGATTAGTACGGTCGGTGACGGTCGCCGCCACCTCCTCGACCTCCTCTTCTTCCGCCTCTTCCACCCATTCCTCGTCCGCCCATGACGTACGCGACTTGGCCGGTTGGCAGGATCACGGGCATAGCATTCTGCACGCGGGGCGCGCCGCTACCAGCCCAACCGCGCGGCGCGAGTCCGCCTCCATATGAAACACCGCTGTATCTACCACCTGCAGGACGCGAACCCGACCAATCGTCTCGTCCGCGTTGGGCTCCGCCCTTGCCGCGTTGGCTGCCGCCGCGGTCGTTTTGCTTGCGTTCAGCCCCTGGGACGGTGCGCGCGAACGAGATGCGAAGCATCGAGCCATCGATGGAAGAAATGAAATTTCTACTATTTCTTGACTTGTTTTCATCCGCACCAGCGTCGGCGGCGTCGGCTTCGCATTCCTCGATGGCTTTCTTTGCGGATTCCGCCTTGACAAACGCCACGTACGCCGCCGCCCCGCGTAAGCGCACTTCCTCAATGTCGCCAAATCGCGCGAAAACCTCCCTAAGCGCGTCCTCGGTGTTATTTTCTTCGTTCATGTTTCTCACGCACAGCGTGCGCGTATCCGTCTTGGGTTTCGCCGCCGCCCATTCAAGCGTAACGCCCTTCTCTGCCGCCGCCGCCAAAGGCGTTAACAATTCCTTATTCTGCTGCATGCACTTCATCGCGCGCTCGGCGCACGCCTCATTATAATACACCGCAAAACCATGTCCACCGTTGTGATGCTCAGGATTCTTACTCGACGGGCACAACGAAAAATACTCCAATCCCGCGCCTCCCGCGCGCAACGCCTCGATAATCTCCTCCCGCGTCGCGTCCCGTCTCACCCCTGCAACTCGAAGCCGGTACTTATTCGGCTTCACGCTCGCACGAATCTTCTGATTCTTCACTTCACACGCGCTCGACGTAATCGCCTCGATCGCTTTCGACGCAGCTTCCGCGCTTTCATACGTCGCGAACGCGTACCCTCGATGCGCCCCCGTCGCGAGATCCGTCATCAATTTCAAATCCTTCGCCCCTTCCTCAGCACCGCACTTCCTCAGCGCCGCGTGCACGTCAGATTCCTTTGCATCGAGCGAGATGGAACCGATGAATACCTCCGTGTCGGCGCGAGCCTTCGTGGCGACGAGTTCGTCGGTGACATCCACGTCGGGACGCAGCAGCGAAGCCTTGGCGTGCCAATCATAGTGCGCGTCGTCGTACGACGGCGCCGCGGCGCCGTGTTCGGCGTCGATATCCATCTCTCGTGTTTCGATGCGCGTCTCGGTGCGTGCGTGTCGTCGGCTCGGCGGCGGTGGCTCGGCGCGCGTCGGACAATGACGCGATCGAGACGCCATTCGCCCGCACACTTTGCCTCGCGTACACCGCGCGCTCGGACGCCCGCGGCGCCGCCGATCGCGACAGACGCGACAGACGCGACAGACGCGTGACGCCGGCGCGCGTGGACGCGGACAGACGCGTGGCGCGCGCGCGTGAGACGCCGGACACGGCGGAGCTGGGCGCCGCCGCCGACCGCACGATGGCGCTCGAGCTGCGTGAGGCGGCACGCGCGGCGTTCGAGGTGGTATCGAGCGCAAGTACGCTGACGGAGGATGCGATGGAGGCGTTCGCGGCGGCGGCGACGGCGCCTGGTGTGGTGGAGCGCGCGGATGTGCGTGAAACGTTGACGGCGACGCGGGACGGCGGAGCGACGTTGCTCGACGCGCGGTCTCCGGGAGAATTCGCGAAAGGGCACATCCCAGGCGCGGTGAATGTGCCTTTGTTTGATAATGATACGCGCGCGGAGGTGGGGAAGACGTATAAGACGCGAGGGCGGGGTGAGGCGATGGTGTTGGGGATGACCGCGGTGGCGCCTCAGTTGGACGCGCTCGTGGAGGCGGCCGTGCGGGCGATAGCGGAGCGCGGTGCGAAGGGCAGCGGCGGGAAAGATGATGTAAAGGATGTATATGTGATGTGTTTTCGCGGTGGCATGCGAAGCTCGTGTGTTGGATGGTTGTTGAGCGAAAAGATTCCTGGAGTTCGCGTGCGCGTGCTCTCTGGAGGATACAAAGGTTTTCGCAAGTGGGCTCTGGAACGATGCGGCGCGTTAGACGTGCCCGCGCCCAAGGTGTGCATAGTTGGTGGACGAACTGGGGTGGGAAAAACCCGCGCACTGCTCGCGCTGGAGGCGAAAGGGGAACAAATCATTGATTTGGAGGGATTGGCGAACCACGCCGGGAGCGCTTTTGGATGGGTTGGCCGCGAGCCCCAACCGACGTCTGAGCATTATTCAAACATGGTGGTGTGCACATGGGATGCGCTCGATCCAACGCGGTGGGTGTACATTGAAGACGAAGGTCCGCACGTTGGGCGGTGCTCGGTCGATCCATTACTTTTTGTGCGCATGCGAAACGCTCCGCTGGTGATTCGCATGGTGGCGTCGCGGGACATGCGGTTGCACACTCTCGTGGAGGATTACGCTACGGACGACTTAAGGTCCAATCCCGAATGGCTTCCGACTATGGAAGAAAGTATCGAAAAACTCACCAAACGTCTCGGTGGTCTTCGCGTCAAGGAGATTCGCGACAAATTGGAGGGAGGAGACTTCACCGCCGTCGCCGAAGGATTGTTGGATTATTACGACGAACTGTATGATAAGCATTTGATGCAAAAGCGAAAGGATCGCCGCGGGCGCGGAGGCGCGAATGATGAAACGTCATCGGTGACGTCGTTTTCATCGACAGAGGAAGAGCGTGCGGGTGTCGTGGTTGATGTACATTGTCGAGCGCGGGAAGACGGCGCGATTGACGAGGAATCGTTGGTTCGCAACATTTTGTGCGCTGTGGGGTTGTTCGATTGCCAACACGGCACGATTGAGGAGTACCCATCCGAAGAGGGGTAGTTGGTAGAAGTTTTGACATTCTTTTTTTATGAATACATGATACTAGTAGAAAGCTAAGAAGAAGAGAAGAAAAAATGCTTTTAACACGCTAACACCTTAATCATGCCGGTAGAATTTGCGGCGACGAGCACGCTATCGTCACTTTTCCACGTCGCGGCGCTGATAAATGCACGCGGCATGGTGACATCCTCCACCACACCGCTACCCGCAAAGTTGACTGACGTTATCGGTGACGACAATTCTTTGTGGTAAATGTACACTTCGTTGGTTTCGCTGCCGCACGCGATATGATCACCTGCCACGGTGAGTCCGACAAAATTCTTCTCATTCATATGTCCTTTTAACGCACAAGTCAATTCCCCAGTGTTCACGTTCCATACGTTAATCGTACTATCTGTGGACGCGCTCGCAATTTGATTGGCGTTGAGGTACTTGACGTAACTCACCGCCTTGCGGTGACCGCTCAAAATTTGAACTGGCTTGTTTATCTTTCTGAGATCAAACAGATATACTTTGTGGTCCACGCACCCGACGGCGATGCAATGCGCATTTTCGGGAGAGTACTGCGCGCAGCACACATTGGCTTTCATGTCAATCTCGTGCACGCTACTCGACTGGTCCGTGTTCCAGATTTTCACTAAATAATCATCCGAGCCGCTCACCAACAGCCGAGGATCGGTGCGACAGTAATCAACCGTCCAAATGCGCTTTTCGTGCTCCTCAAATTCTGCAACGACTTGACGACGCTCAACGTCCCACAACGACACTACGCCTTCGTAATCGCTCGCCGCGAGGTGGTGCTTGATGAATTTGTTGTACGACAAGCACGACAGCTTGGACTTTGCCATAATTTCTTCTTCAGGCGCTTGCTTGCCTTCAAGCACGCGTGCCAAGTTGTACACTTGAATGCGCTTGGACACTCCTGCAGTGGCAAAATGTTCTTGCGTGGAATCAAACTCGATGCTACTCACAATCGTGCTGGAGTTTGCACCCTCTGGCTCGCTGATTTCCGCCGCGACGGAAATCTTTGAATACCGATTAAACGCGCCAATGAGCGTAGAGAATTCATCCAATACCGCAGCGGTATCGCGTGCGTTAACAGAAGAGGCCGTACTGGAATTGTTCTCAGCACCATCGCATCGTCTCTTTGAATACCAGCTCTGTAAGTCGTTGAAATGCCTCAATACTTTTCTGCGCTTAGTTTCGTCAATGTTCACTGGCGCGTCGTTGTCGCCGTCACGTCTCGGCGCCATCACCCCAAGCGCTTCCATCGCATGTCCTATCATTTCTTTGTCACGCGTCTCACCTACTGCCCCCGGTGCATCGCGCAGCATCGCGGTGCCGGCTAAATGTTCAATCTCTCGTCTCACCGCGGCAATGTCGGTGTCCAAAAATTGCAATTCCCGCTCGAGCGCCGCCGCGTTTTCCGTTTTCCTCCGTCGACTCTCCATCAAAAACTCTTGCAGTACACCACGCGATGCCGCACGCGATTCCAAAACCATCCCTCGGTGTTTCTCACCGAGCGACTTTACGAGCGGCGTTAGTTCATCTAATTCCAGTCGTTTGGCCGTGGCGTCCTGGCGCTCGGTCTCAGCCTGTTTCGCTCGTTTCATAGCTTCCACCATGGCGTTCACCGCAGCATTCGGCACGAGTTGACGTTCGGTAAACGTAGAAGAACACGTTGGACACCGCGCGGTGCGTTCACGGGGCGCATATTCATCCTCATCGTCGTCGTCAGACACCGTCGCCGCCTCGAGCGCGCGACTCGCGCACGCGTGACAAAACGTGTGCCCACACGTTCCTACGCAGTGCGCATCCGTGAACGGGTCGAGACATATCGCGCACGTGACGAGCGGTGCAAAATCATCTGGAACCGCGGATGGCGCGCGCGCGAGCGACATTGCGCGCGTCTGTCGCTGTGAGCGTGGCGCGCCGTGGGACACGAGTGAAAAAGCGAAACGCTGACGTCACTCGAGTGTTTTCGTGCGTCTGTGCGCGCGCTCGACGTGCTCGGGGACGTGCGCGGCGCGTCGTGCGTTCTATGTGAGCGCGTTCAAACGTCTGAGTCGAGGTGAGACACGCAACACGCGGTGGTGCGTCGCGATGTGATGATTCTCGATCGTCGTCGTGACTTCGTGGATAGGCGGCGCGCGTTACGCAAAGGCTACAACTCAATTATGTTTTTACAATGGACATCGCGCGACGGCTATTGGGCCACTCGCGCGAATTCTACGATTTCTAATTCAGTGTTCCATCCTTGCGCCATGAAGTCGCGTTTGATGGCGTGAATGCCGACGGCTCGAAAGCCGTACTCTCCCGTGGCAATCGGGCTGAGAAACGCGTCGTCGGCTCTGTGTGCGCAGGCGATGACCACCTGGAGCGAGGGAGAGCCCCACAGTGCGAAACAAACCCGTGCATATTTGCTCATCTTCGTTGTACAGCACGTCAGCGACGAGGATGATGTCGAACGCATCGATGCCGGTGCACGCCAAACGTCGGCGGCGGAACTTTGATATCTAACGTCGTCACTTCCAATCTCGCCACGTTGCGAGCTGGATCTCCTAAACCATATGTATTCATCATTCGCGCGTCGTGCACGTGCAAGGTTTTGTCCGAGTAGTCGGCGACGACGTCGTCTCCCGAAGCGAATACCCGCATTCGGCATGTCGTATGACGAGCCGAACTAAGGAGACGGAGTCGACAACAGTCTTACCACAACCCTTGAACAAAATCCAACACATCTACCACCAGAAGGCGCGGTATAAATACTACCAGCACAAAGTTTCACCGTTAAACGCGTGGAGGTTTACGACACGCCAGGAGTTTTTCGCGAATCAAATTCCAAAACGCATCTTCGTCAACATCCGTGTCGGCGTCAATACCTCGAGTGCGAATCAATTCAAATCGACTGTCGCGTCTATACGCCACGGACGTAAATGCTATTGAATGCGAGGCGCCATCGTCACCATGCACAATGTCAGGCCGCACCCAGTCCGCACCGAGGCGCATGATGCCCTTGAATCGCGCGACGTCGACGCGACGCAACACAAATGCGTCAAAAAATTCCTTCAACAGGGGGCGAACGAAGACGTCATCGACGTGAAACGCATACCCACACGACGCGTACTCACTCGTAGCATTCTTTAACATCCATGGTTCGCCGTGATATACCAGCGTCGGGCGCGGCAGCACAAAAGGTCCGCTCGGATTCATAGCGTTGCTCGCGTGCGGCGCGGCGTCGCTCGCCCCTTCCCATCCGCATTCTACGTCCAAAATCCGCGCATCAATCACATTCGCGCGCTCACCGATAACCACCGCCGCTTTCTTTGGCCAAAATCCACGCCCAAACGCCTCGAACGCCGCAATCTCATCCGCAGTCGCGCAATCCGCGAATGAGCCGACGAGCGCATCCGCGCATTCGCACTGCGCCGCAAACAACGCGCTCGTCCTCACCCCGCTTTCCCGCGCGCCAAACTCTCGCACATCCACCACGCACAACGTCGCACGAATATCCACGCTCGATTTCAAGTGCTCAGTGCGTAGGGCATCGATGACACGACCGGCATCACCCATTCCGCTCGGTTCCACCAACACGCGCGCCGGCGCGTATCGACGAATCACTTGCGTCACCGCCAGCGTAAACGGCGCCGCCGTCGCGCAGCACACGCACCCACCGTTCACTTCACGAACCACGACTCCACCATTCGCACTATCGCGATCGCTCGCGAGCGCTCGCGCGCCAACGTCCCCGCCGATGGCGTCATCGAGAAGCGCGCCATCGATGCCAAGCGCACCGAATTCATTCACAACCACCGCCCACGTCTCGTTCGCTGGACGCATCGCGAGCGCGCGCGCGATCGTCGTCGTTTTCCCAGCGCCGAGCGCGCCGGTGACGACGTTGACTGGCGTCGGCGTCGGCATCGTGCGCGCACATGTGACGTGACTTTTTTGAATTCGAATCAGCGCCAGCTGTTGCAGCGTCATTACTCGGCGCGCCGTGGCGTCGCGTCGGCGCCGTTCGTCCTCGTCGCGCGCGCGAGCGACGACGACGACGACGACGACGGCGCACTGCACCAGTCGTCGTCGAACGTGTCTCGGTGACGGCGCATTGAAGGCGTGATGATTAATCATCACGATGATGATGATTCGTCGTCGCTTTTCGTACCTTGCGCGCCAGCGAGCGCGGCGTCGTGCGGCATCATCCCCACCCACGCGCGCACCATCGACACCGTTCTCCGAGGCGGCGTTCGCACACGCATGCTCACCGAAATCGTCGGCGAGAGCGGGTCGGCAAAGTCACATTTGTGTTGTCAGCTCGCGTTGAGCGCGCAGCTCGCGTTTCCATCCGGCGCCTCTGTGGTGTACGTACACACCGAAGGACCGCCTCCAGTGCGGCGATTACGCGCCCTGGCGACGTCTCAAAGGTTTATAGAGTTATTCGGAAGCGCGGAGCGCGCGTCGGAGGCGTTGGATCGGGTATACATGGTGAACGCGTTGGGCGACGGGGACTCCATGTTGGACGCGCTCGGGTCGTTGAGCGCGGCGTTGCGATACCCTGTCGACGCGGAGGCGCCCGTGCGGATGATTATCGTGGATTCCATCGCTGCACCGTTTAGGGACGAGCACGCTGGCACGGTTGGCGCGGGTGGTGCGTCGTCGTCGTCGTCGTGGGCGTATACGATGCGTCGGGCGGGGACGTTGCACAAGGCGACGATGTTGCTCAAGGAGTACGCGGCTCGACACGATTTAGCGTGCGTCGTGACGAATCACGTGGTGGATTCCATGCGCGCGAGCGATGTGAACGGCGCACACGGTGACGAGACTCGCGTTCTGCGTGCGCTCGGGGAGACGATGACGAGTGGGCGTCGCGTGCTGCCGGCGCTCGGGTTGGCGTGGGGACATTGCGTCAACGCGCGATGTTTCGTGACTCGGCGCGCGAAACGGCGCGCGGCGACGACAGTCGGTGGCGGGGGTGATGACGGCGTCGGTGGTGTAGGTGACGACGCATCATCGGTCGAGCGCACGTTTCGCGTGGTGTATGCGCCGCACTGCGCGCCCGCGGCGGTGGGGTTTGTCATACGAGACGACGGCGCGTGGGGCGCGGAATGACGGCGCCGAGACGCCGAGCAACGCGAAGGAATACGCATGTGTTGAATGATGATCACGCGCACACGAATACTACTAGAAGATACGACACACATAGATTGCATAGCACGCATACGAATGCGCATTAGCACCGGCGCCATGTAATGCGAGACGAATTGATTGATGACTCGTCGACGACTCCAACAACAGTCAAGCGCGCGCGCGGCTCGTCAGTGTACGACGCACGCCCCCACCGCACGCCGCCGTGGCGCGCGCAGCGCAGCGCAAAACATGTCCACGACATCGTGTGCCCGCGCCGAACGCGATCGTTGGAGCTCGATCGACGCCCTCGTGCACCGTGAAGGGAGATTTGTTGGACCTGGTTTCTCACCCGGCGACGCATGTGCGAGCATCCTGCGCGAGCACGTGCGCGTGCTCGTCGTCGGCGCCGGCGGGCTTGGATGCGAGCTTTTAAAGGGATTAGGTGCGCGTCAGCCTCGGCCTCGGCGTCGCGTCTCGAGCGCGTGGTGTATGCGTTTTCTGTGTTCGCGCGACTAACTACCTCTTCGTTTCAAACCCGCCGTAGCCCTGAGCGGATTTACGACGATGGACGTGATTGACATGGACACCATCGACGTGACAAACTTGAATCGTCAATTTTTATTCAGCACTGCGGACGTGGGCGGGTCAAAGGCGGTGTGCGCGGCGAAAGCGATTGAGGCGCGCGTTCGCGGGTGCGCGGTGACGCCGCACCACGCGCGCATCGAAGACAAACCGGATGAATGGTACAAGCAATTTGACATCATAGCCTTGGGTTTGGATTCGCTCGAAGCGCGAGCATATATCAATAGCGTGTGTTGCGGGTTTTTAGAGTTTGATGGCGAGGGAAATGTGGATCCTACGACGATTAAAGCACTCGTGGATGGCGGTACCGAGGGATTTAAAGGACACGCGCGGGTGATTATTCCTGGGATAACGCCATGTTTTCATTGTACCATGTGGTTATTTCCGCCACAGACGACGTTTCCCTTGTGTACTTTGGCGGAAACGCCGAGAAATGCAGCGCACTGTATTGAGTATGCGAAACTAATTCAATGGCCCGCCGAACGCCACGGGGAGACGTTTGACGCCGACGACGTTGAGCACATGACTTGGGTGTACAATAAAGCTCTGAAGCGCGCACAAACGTTTGGTATTATTGGTGTGACGTATGCGCATACACAAGGTGTGACGAAAAACATCATTCCCGCAATTCCAAGCACGAATGCCATCGTCGCCGCGGCGTGCGTCATTGAGACGTTGAAGATGGCGACGATGTGCGCCAAAGGTATGAACAATTACATGATGTACGTTGGTACTGACGGTGTGTACTCACACACGGTGGAATATGAAAAAGATTCATCGTGCATGATGTGTTCGCCTGGTATCGCGCATCAGATGAGCTTAAACGCCACACTTGAAGACTTTATGACATCTATCGTCGCCGCTCACGCCGACGCGTTGAGCGCGCCGAGCGTGAGCTTTGGTGACAAAAATTTGTACATTCGTGGCATCCTCGAAGCAGAGTTTGCGGACAATCTCACCCGTCGCATGTACGACTTGATGGATGAACGAACAGATGGATTGCTGATTATAAATGATAAAAAGTTGAAGCGTACCGCCATGCGCGTGCGTCTGTCGCTCTCGATGGAATGAGTCGAGTTGATGTTATGCGAGCATGTGTAAATTTGAAATTAAATTGTACTACTGATTGACTACGCATTCGCGCTTAATTCGTGTCGTCGTAATCGCCAAGCAATTTCTCCTTGATGAGCTTTAATTGCGCCTTGTCGACTCCGAGTTTTTCGCGCTTCTTGATGATGTCTTCGTCTTCGTTGCTGACTTTTTTATCCTCCTCCTTGTCTTCATCTTCTTTGTCCTTCTTCTTATCTTCATTATCATCGTCGTCGTCGTTGTCGTCGTCATTATCGGCGTCGTTTTCCTTCTCTCCTTCGTCTACCTTCTGTTGCGCGACTTTAACGGTTTCAACCGCGCCTGTTTCGCTCACCGTCACCTGCGAATCCAACGTCGTCGTCGTCGTCGTCGGCGACATCTCCCTCACGGATTCATTCTCACCCACCTTCGACTCTACACCCTCCACATCGTCAATCGTCGTCGCGTTGAGCGTTGTCATGTTGAGCATCGTCATTACCGTCGTCGCGTTATCCATCATCGCATCCGTATTGTTTGCCGCGACGTCACCCGTCTCCGTCGCGTTACCACTCGGCAACGCCAATTGTGCCGCCGTAGCCTTCTCAAACAACTCCACTTCGTCAACCTTGTAGAAATCATGACTACCCAAGCGACAGCAGAAGATACCCATGCGTAGCTGCTCGGTTGTTTTCGCCTGCGAGTACGTCGTGACGCCAATCACGGTTTCGAAATGAATAAACTTTACGTCTCGAACGCTCGACAGCGCCGCCGCGACGTCGTCGAGCGTCGCGAGCGCGTCGCTCCCCAAAGACACGCTTTGCGCCGCGAGGAATTCTCTGTTTCGCGCCGGTACACACTCGTCACCATCGTCTTCGTTTGTGTCGCCAGACTTGAAACACATTGCGTACTCACTCGGAATGTCCCGCGTCTTTAAAAAGGAGCCATTCGGTGGCACCGATACCCGACGCGCGTTGTCCCGCGTCACCACTCCCGCCGGCATGCTCGGGTTCCTCAAGAATGAATATTCGCGATACTCCTGAGTAAATTTTGCGCCATACGGTTCCATAGCCATGACGTGATCGGCGGGGCAGATGAACGGCAGACGCAACATCGATCCCGGAAAGACGCCGGCGTGTGGGAACCACACGCGGTCCAATCCGCAAAAGAATGGCGGAAGAATCAACACGCGTCCGAGCTTCTTCGCGATTGCATTCGCCTCATAGAGCTGTTTAATTTGATGTTGCACCATGCGCATGTGCTCTTTGAGCACCGGGTCGCCTTCTTTCAATGGGGGCATGGATTTGGTTTTCGTGTTCGGATGTCCGAGCGCCGCGAAATCATCCAACGCGACGTCGGCGAGCACGCGAGGCGTGTATGACATAAACTTT
Organism: Ostreococcus mediterraneus; assembly: GCA_012295225.1. Taxonomy (NCBI): domain Eukaryota; kingdom Viridiplantae; phylum Chlorophyta; class Mamiellophyceae; order Mamiellales; family Bathycoccaceae; genus Ostreococcus; species Ostreococcus mediterraneus. The sequence continues at coordinate 623,331 of WMKK01000007.1, forward strand.
TGCTCAAAGTACTCAGGGGTATCGCGGTCACCCAACCATTGGTTCGCTTCTCGAATACGGTTACGCTTACCAGGCGTGCCTTCGTACTGGAATGTCGCGTGTAACGCGTACGGCTTCACCTTCAAGTGCTCGGGAAGACGTTGGGTGAAAAACGTGTGCCCGTTATTAAAGAGTGCCACCGGGAGCGCGCCGAGTTGCACTTTGCCATCATACCCAGCCCCGACGCCCGAACCATCTGGAGAAGATTGACATCCTCGACGCATCAAGTTGTTGAATTCCGCCTGGTCCCAAAGCTTGTCATCTTTTTCTAAATTTCGCACCCATTCGTCGGTGAGCGCTTGCGATCCCTTGGTCGAACGAAACCACATCATACCAATATTCGCCGTACCCCCACACGGATGCTCTTGCAAGCCTTCATCATCTACCCTAAACTGCGCCTGTCTTTCCGTTCTGTGCGTGCTGTTGGATAAGTTATCCGAGCTCACTAAAATATCCGCCGACGGGTATCGTCGAAAGAATGGAATTGGATTTCTCATCCACGCCACGTCAATGTCCGAAATCAACACATCCACGCCGGATTTCGTGAAATCATTAATCAATCGAATCTTATCCCGCCCCATCTTGTGAAACGTCGGCGTGCCCCATCCGAAATCCCTCTTCACGGCGCCCGCATCGATCGTTTTCGATCCCATGAGCCACGAGTTGACGCCGATTTTCCTCAGCGCTTCGTACAAATCCTCATCCATCGCGCCGACAATGTAATTCTTCACCCCGAGCGCCTCGAGATGGTTCACCCAGTTCATAGCAAAGTCAAAGTAATGAAAATTCGCCCACGTGACGATGATTGCGTGTTCGATGGCGATGCGTTCGATGAGCTCCAGGCTCACGCCCGTGCTCATGTGATGCCGGTGCGTGGGCGAGCTCAACCCCGAGTGCGACATGAACGGCAGCGATCGCAGCGCTCGACGCGGCGCCACCGCACGAAGCACATCACCTTCACCCACCGCGCGCGCCTCCACCGTCGCTCGCGCGCCCACCGGCGCAGGCGCGCACGCCAACAGCGCGAACACCATGACCATCATCGTCAACGCCATCCGCATCGCCGCGCCCACGTCGCGCATCACGCGCGCCGCCACACCCCACGATCGCGCGCAACGTCGCCCTCGCCGTCGTCCTCGCGTCGCTCTCCCGCGTGAGATCCTCGCGCGGCGCCCTCGTCGTCGACGGCGGACGCGTTGCGTTGCGTTGTGACGTGATGTGTTATCCGCACGGGCGACGACGCCGCGCATCGCGCTCGCGTCGCCGTCGCCGCCGCCCTCGCACCGACGCCTCGCGCGCGCCTCGCACCATCGCATCGCGCCGTCGTTCGGACGACGCTCGTCCACGAACGCGCGCGGTCGTCGACGCAAAGTCAACGCGCACATCGCGTCAGACATCGCCGCGCGCCAACCGCAACGAAATGCTCCGCGCGTCGACGTCCACGACGTGCCGCTCGTGGACGCTTCGCGCGTCGCGATGCGCGGCGCGATTCGCGCTGTCGCCGCGCTCCGCGCGCGCCGTCGTCGGGCGCGGTGCGAGGCGAATCGCGACGACGCACGCCGCCGCCGCCGGCGCCGCCGGGGGACAATCATCATCGTCGCCGCCCGGGTCGCGCGCCGTGCGCGACGCGGCGCCGCTCGTGGACGTGGATGAAGACGCGCGAGGTCGCGCTCGGGCTGGGAACGTGCGGCTGGTGCAGTGGTACCCGGGGCACATTGCGCGCGCGGAGCGATTGTTGAAGGAGCAGCTCAAAGGCGTGGACGCCGTCGTGGAGGTTCGGGACATTCGGCTTCCGTTGTCCACGACGCACCCGGAGATTGGCGCGTGGTGCGGGGAGAAGACGCGGGTGATTGTGTTGAATCGCGCGGATATGGTGAGCGATATGGAGCGCGCGCGGTGGGTGAGTTATTTAAAGTCTATTGGGGAGACGGTGGTGCTCACCGACGCTCGGGCGGGGAAAGGGGTGCGGAAAGTGAAAGAGTTGGCGTTGGCTATGAGCGAGGAAATTAATGCGAAACGCGCGGCGAAGGGGCTGTTGCCTCGGCCAGTGCGTGCGGCGGTGATTGGGTACCCGAATGTGGGGAAGAGCGCGCTGATTAATAGATTGGTGGGCAAGGCGGCGTGCGCGAGCGCGCCTCGACCGGGGGTGACGCGAGACTTGCGTTGGGTGCGCATCGGTGGGGATTTGGATCTGTTGGACGCTCCTGGGGTGTTACCCGCACGTTTACACGATCAACGCGCGGCGTCGAGGTTGGCCATGGCGAATGATATCGGTGAGGCGTCGTATATTACGAGCGCCATGGCGGCGGCGATGGTGGAGGAGCTCAAGCGGTTGGAGACGTGGTCGATTATCAAGCCGGCGCTTGTGAAGCGTTTCAAGCTCGACAACTTAAAATTAGACATTGATAAGATGAGTGGAGAGGAATTTGTGAAGAGATTTGCCGATAAGACGTGCGGTGGAGATGAAGAACGCGCCGGGACGCGTATGTTGAATGATTATCGCGGAGGACACATTGGGAATTTTTGTTTGGAGCTTCCGCCGCATCGGGAGAAAAACTAAAACGCCAACGCTCGCTGTATACCATTTACTACGTAGTATGGATTTTTTGTAACACGCAACCGTATAAAATCATTTATTGATTTGAACGCTACAGGGTACCTAGGAGGAGCTAATGTGTTTTTTCACCATTGTTCGCCAACGTTTTCGTCGCGCATTTTCCTCCCGCGACGGGTTCGAGACTTCATAAATCTCGTCGGCGAAAACGGCGCAATGTTAATGTCACTCTTACCTCGTGTGATTAACTGCGTGATGATTTCACCAGTCACGGGAGACCATAAAATGCCCCAGCAATTATGCGCGGTGGCCATGTACGCGCCCTCGATTCCATCCACTGGGCCGAGAATCGGAATCGCGTCTGGCGCGCACGGTCTCATGCACGCTTGCGTTGTATGTGGCTGTTTATCGCCACCACCGATAGATTTTGACATCCCACCGAAACTACGCATCGCTGCAGCGACACGACTTGGGTCTTCTACAATCTTGTCGCTTCTATCGCAATCGCCGCCCGGTAAAAGACGCTTTTCGTCCACGTACACCGAACCGCCGATGCCACACAAATACACTTCGCCGTTGGACCTCGGATACACCTCCAAATGACACCCATTTTCGTCCTCACCACAGAACAGAGCAGCGGGTTCGCGCATCACGGCTTCGTTCGCCTCGTACACGACGCTCGTGCTCCGAATACCAGTCATGGGGACGTCGATGTCAAACCATTCAGACGCGCGCGTGCTCCACGGCCCCATGGCGACCACGACATCGTCCCCAGCCACGACAGTCGTTTCGCCAGTGTTCTCATCTCGCACAATTAACCCACGCACTTTATCTTTCGCGTCTTCATCCACGAATGCGACGCCAGTGACTTCTCCAGTGACGCTCTTCGCGCCGAGCTCGAGCGCCGCGGCGTGGAGCTTCACGCACAGCTCCTTCGGCGTCACCTGCGCCGTGCCGTCTGGACCATCCATAAGTCGGCACATTTGAATGTCCCCATCGAGCCAAGACACGATGGGCTCGGGAGGGGCTAAAGATTCCCCTCCGAGCACGCTCAAGGTGGGAATCTTGCGGTACGTTTCGAGCCCGAGCGTCTTTGCGAGCTCTTCGTGCAACGCAAACGAACGCTTATGCAAAGGCTCAGTGCTCGTGCCGTCGCCCCAGTCGCGGGCAAGAAATCCACCGGCTTTGCCTGACGCCGCGCTGGCGACGTGGGGCATGCGCTCGACGAGCACGACGTCGACGAGGCCGGACTTTTGGAGAAAGTAAGCGCACGAGCACGCGACGAGACCGCCCCCAGCGATGGCGACCGTGCGCTTGGATTCGGGCGTGGGCAAGGCGGCCATCGCAATCGGACTTTTCTTCTTCGTGGACGCGCGTCGGTGATGGGTGCGTGCGTGCGTGCAGAAAAGCGGCGCTGAGGCGAGCATGCTCGCGCGACGACGAGAGGCGACGAATGAAGTCCAACTTTTACATTCAACTCCATGGCTACGTAGACTAAGAATCATCCACACGGGCGCAGCTTTGAGTTTCCAGACCCATATGGATTGTCATCTTTAAACGCATCCCACTCACGGGCGCGATAGAGCTCCTCGTCTTCGAGTTCTTCTTCTGTTTTGGACGCTCGAACGCGTTCGCGTTCGGCTTCGCGCTCCTGTTCGCGACGTTGACGGTCCATCATGTCTGCGAATTCAATCTCCCCAGCCTGCTCGACGGTCATCGTAGGTAGAATGTGCGACGGGCGAAACACTTCGCGCGCGAATCGCGTGCGAGGATCGATTTCACGCATGACGGTTGACGACGAAGGCACCGTGGATAACGAGCTCACCGCATCCAGGAGCTCGCGCGGCAACGACGCATTCTCCGCCGTTTCTGCCTTCTTCGCCATCACCGCCGCCGACTCCTCGAGCTCTTCTCTACGCGCTAGCATCTCACATTCCATGCGTAGGGTTGGAAATTCATCTAACGTCTCAATCACCGCGCGTTCGATGGACAATAACCAAAATTCGCGTTCGAGCGCTTCGTCGTCGTCGCCCTCATCCTTATCCTCGTCACTCTCTACATCATCTTTCATCGCTCTCGCGCGCGCGATATCCCGTATACGTTCCTCAACATCCTTTTGCCGTCGAAATCGACGGACTTTATCCGCGCGCACGTCTCGTGATCTGCGTCCCGCGTTCGCGTCCTCCGACGTCGACGTCCGCGACTCCCCAAACATCTCTTCCAAGCACGCCCTCTCGTCCTTCGGCGCCAGCTCGAGCTTCGTGACGGTATCTATAAACCCTTCATACGCCTCACACGCCCGTCGCACGTCGCCCTCGGCGTGTCGACGCGCGTACGCATCGCCAAGAAGACGTTCGCGAAGCACATACTTGAGCGACGACGTGCACACGTCATCCGCGCTCTCGCTGTCGACGGAAATCACCCCGGCCCGGCGCACGGCGTCAGAGAACTCGAGCACGACATCGAGCGGCGCGTTCGCGCGCGATGCGCGCGCGTACAGCGCCGGTAGCGGTAGCGGCAGCGCGTCCGACATGCGGCACCGCGAATGCCTGTGCGTCAATGTCTGACGCTCCGCCGGCGTCCGTGTCGCCGGCGGCGGGCGCGTCGTCGTCGGCGCCGGCGCCGCGCGATGGACTCGGCGCGCGTCTCCTTCGTAAGGTTGGATACAAGGGTCACGGCGGGCTCGGCAAGGAGGAGCGCGGACGCGTAGCTCCGATTCAAGTTGCATTGAAACGCGACCGGCGAGGACTCGGGACCGCGCGCGCGTACGCCATCGTCGGTGACGACGCGAACGGTGACGATACGAAGGCCAAGGCCAAGGCGCACGATGCGTCGTCGGAGAGACGCACCGGCGCGCGCGCGACCGCGACAGATGACGACGCGGAAGAGGCGCGAGAGGCGAAGCGTTCACGCGCGAGCGTCGAACGCGCGCGCGCGGCTCAAAAAGCCAAACGCGACGCCGATATCGCGCGCACGATGTACCGCGCGTTTAAAGATGACGATACTCGCGATGGCTCGGGTGGAGATGCGAATCCACTGTTGAGGACGGGGATGTCTCGATCGAACCCGTTGCGACGTGTGGCGCGGTGAGTCGTGAAAAAGTGTATACAATGACATAGAGCTATAGCTACAGTAGATTCGTTGAACAATGATAGAAATAGTGAGAAGAAAATAGTAGATGCGTTATACAGCCTCCGGGCCACGGTCGACGTTCGACGGCGGTCCGGTGTCAAGGAGTTCGACGACGAACGCGGCGAAGGAATATGCCGATTCGTCGTCTTCCACATCCACCACCACCACCGCGTCGCCGCCGCCGCTACCGCCGCCGCCGCCGCCCTCATCCCTTTCATCCATCGCCACCATCACCGTTCCATCGGGATTTGTCACACCGAACGCGTGGCGCCACGTCGCGAACGCGCGCTCCGCCTCTCGCGCCTTGACCTCGAACGCCTCGCGCGCGCGCGCGACATCTTCCGCAAGCCGCCTCGCGCGCATGCGGCGATTGCGCGCCAGAATCACCATCGCGCCGACGAACAGCGTCGCCAGCACCGCGATCGCGATGACGAGCATGGCCATCGCGCTCGCGTTCGAGTCATCCGCGTTCGCGCTCGAAGGTGCCTCGTGAGCCTGCTGACACGACGTCGCGGTCGCGCCCGCGGATTGCGCGCATGGCATGGCGCGCGATCGGCGCGCGCGCGCGCGATGGGTGCTCGCGAGTGCGTTCGCGCGCGCGGTGTGCGTGGACGCGCGAACGCGCGAGCGAGGGCGTGATGTGACGTTCGGAGCGGCGCGCGCGGGTGGTTGACGCGGTGGGCGTCCTTTCGACGCGGCTTGGAAGATGAATCGTCAGGTTATGATTGTACGGTATCGGTAAACAGTATGTACATGTACACTCGTGGACCCCTCGACGACGCTCGACGACGCTCGACGACGCTCGACGACGACGTTCGACGACGCGCGGCGCGCGCGGTGTGCGCGTCGACGGGTTGGTTTGGCGAATGCGCGCGCGTGGGATGCGTGTATGGTGTGTCAAGGTGTTACACGCTACGCGGCGCGGATACAGACGAATACAGACTGTCAAACTAGAAAAAAATGCGTGCGTCGGCGTCGGCGTCGGCGCTGCGTTAATGGTACAGCGTACATGATGGTACATACACACACGTATTTGTCGTGAGTACGCGCGCACGTGTGTGCGTCGCGGTGACGTTACGTGTCGTCTTCGTCGGGCGCGACTTGGACGACGCATACGACCTCCGCCTGCTGCTCCTCCTCCTTCTCCTTCTCATCCACGCCCACATTCACGATGACGTGCGACGGCGATTCCTCTTTCACCGCAACCATGATTGTACCATCGGGATTGGCCACACCGACCGCTTTCGCGCGCCACTCCGCGAACGTTCTCGCCGCGTCCGCGGCTTTCGCCTCCAACCGCGCGCGCTCCGCCTCCGCCTCCGCCTCGAGCCTCGCCCGTTTCGCCGCCCGCACGCGGGTCAGGAACATCGCAATCGCGATGAATACCACCACGAGCGCGCCCGTGGCGATATACCCTAAACTCCCCCCCATCGACGACGACGGCGGCGACGAAGTCAACGAAGACGGTGTCGATGACGACGTGACATTGGCCCCATCGCATTCGATGCAATCATACGCCATGCCGCTATACGGCGCCCACGCGCGCGTGCTCGATCGTCGCTCGCGCCGTCGAGGTGTGAAAAAATACCACCCACGCCGTCGTCGTCGCGCGAGGCGCGTGCGTGTGACGCATCGCGCGCGAAAGGCGCCCTGAGACGCGCCGCGAGAGACCGCGCGAGGCACCGGGTGGTCGACCAAAGGTCGCGCGAAACGTCGCGACACGCGCATAGTGCTATATTGTATACATTACGTATATGCGTCCATGGGTTTCATTTTATCACGAGAAGGCGCATCATCATCGTGATTGGTCGCGATTGGTCGTGCGCGTGATGATTGAAACACGAGACGCGCGCGAGACGACGCGCGTTCGGCCGTTCGCGAACGCGCGAACGGTGCGTGCGGGACGAACGCGCGGCGGTGGCGCGCGAGCGGGCGCCGCGAGACGCGACAAAAACAAAAAAGTTTAAACTGGTGGCGCCACCGCGGAACCGTGTTTGGAACGAATCCCGTCGATAGCCAAAAACGGTGCACAGTATTGGGCGCTGGAACCATATGAAGCGCCAAAGCAAGGTCACATGGCAAAAGTTATGGGTATCTTCTTTTCCATCATCATCATGATGGGCGCGGCGACGCGCTCGGCGCCATCGCGCGACGCCGATGGCGCCCAAGCGCGCGCGCACGACGCACTCAGTGTTCGACGTCGACGTCCTCGACGCCTGGCTCGCGACGCGATGCGCGGCGCCGGCGCACGTGCGCGTGAAACACCGCGCAGTCGTCGTCAAGGCGTGCGCGGCGGCGAGCGCTCGGGGCGCGCGCACGCTCCGTGACGTGACATTTCCCGCCAACACGCTTCCGAACGCGGTGATGGAGGAGATATATGACGCGTTCGTGCTGTTTACCACGAAAGTGGCGCACGAGAGCTCGTCGAAGGATGGTGCGACGACGAAGATGATTGTTGAGCTCGAGGATGGGCATCGCGTGGAGGCGTGCGTGATGCGACACGCCAAGGGAGGGCGAGTGACGTTGTGCGTGAGTTCACAAGTTGGGTGTAAGATGGGATGTACGTTTTGTGCCACTGGTACGCTCGGGGAGCTTGGGAACTTGACGACGGGGGAGATTGTGGAGCAGCTCGCGCACGCCAACGCGTTGCCGGGCGTGACGGTGCGCAACTGCGTGTTTATGGGCATGGGGGAGCCGTTGAATAATTACGATGCGGTGATTGGGGCGTGTGGAGTCATGCGCGATGGATTTGGGTTGGCTTCGTCGAAAATTACGGTGAGTACGGTGGGGGTGATTCCGAGGATGCGCACGTTGACGAGGGACGCGCCGGGCACGTGTTTGGCGTTGTCGCTTCACGCGCCGACGCAGGAATTAAGACAGAAGATTGTCCCGACCGCCACGGCGTACAAGCTCGATGAACTCATGCGAACATTAGATGAATACCTCGCCTCTGGGCCGAAGATGAAGACGATGATTGAGTATTGCGTGCTCGGTGGTGTCAACGACGACGAGCGGTGCGCGCATCAACTCGGCGAGTTGTTACGAGGCAAAGAGGTGATATTAAATTTAATACCTCTCAATCCCACGGACACGCCCGCGGGGCACGTGCCGCCAAAGAAGGAGGATGTGCAACGCATGATGCACATTTTGACGAAAACGTACGACATCTTCACCACGGTGCGGCACACGATGGGGGACGACATCGACGGCGCGTGCGGGCAGTTGGCGTTGAAGGTGCCGGGCGAGCCTGAAATAGAAGATCTCATGTCCTCGAAACTACGGAAGAAGTCAAAGTCGTCGTCGACGACGACGTCAGCGACGGCGAAGGTGGCGGCGGTGACCGCTCGTGAACGGGTAAACGCGACCGCTGCCGCGGCGAATGGGGAGGCTTCAATGCGCGGCGCGGCGTCGATGGAGCGCGCGCTCGTCGCGTTATCCGTGGCGTCCGCGGCGCTGTTGGTGTACTCCGTCGTCGCGCGTCGTTCGCGACAGCACGCCTAACGCTACGCGCCTTCATATCATAGGATTACTACTAGCATTGTTATCATAGCCTTTTAGCCACATTGTGTAGCACTACGTAATATTCGTTGTTACAACGATTGACGCTCGCTTTGTCTAGCGTCGAGTTCTTTACGAATCATACCCGCCAGCACTTGCGCTTGCTGCGTCGCCGGCGTGCACTGCACCACGCGCGCCGTTTTCATCTTATCAAACACACGTGTTTTTCTAAATTCCTTCAACTGCAACACCACCCGCGCGGGCTCTTCGACGACGACGTCGGCGAGTTCATCCCACCCGGCGTGCCACAACGCGACGTATTGATCCCCGTCGGGTGTCGGCTTGCGCTCGAACGCCACAACTCGTTCGTTCGTCAGCACCACGAGCAGAGTTTTTGCATTCACGTCCAGACTAGCGATGTATTTGTCGCGTGCGTAGTAACCCTTGTGCGTGAAAACTTGACTCGCGTGATTGGAGCCGCCCGCGAGCGACCCGCGAACGGCGGTGGCCAACGCGCGTTGCGCCTCGGACGATTCGCGTTGCCACGAGCGCAACACCCCATCGGCGTACTCAGCGCGCGGATGACGCACACGGTGCTGAGGCGCGAGCGCGGTCACGCCGAGCGTGGATTTGACGCTGTCAAATCCGACAGCGATGCCTTCGGCGGTGCGTCCGACGGCAGCTAATCCGCCGGCGAGCGGTTGCGTCACGGCGCCAACCAAACCTTTGCCGACACCCTTGGCAAAGCCTACGGCGCCACCCTTCATCGCGCCTTCGATTGGCTTTTGAAACACGCCGGTGACGCCACGGAACACACCCTTGGCGAGCATTTCAGAGCCCGTGGTGATACCAGTCTTAATCGAGTCGGCTTTTTGCGCTTCGGCGCCGCCGAGCGTCTTTTTCATCGACGTCGAAAACTTCTTGTCAAAGCTTAATTGCGCCATGCCCGCCGAAGCTTGCCCAAGGGCTTGCGAGAACGAGTCTAATACATCTACGCCCGCGAGAAGTGCGAGGGCTTGTCGCGCGACTTGGCGCATGTAGGAATCTTTGATTGTCGTCCAAAAGGCGCGTTCGAGCGCTCGAACTTCGGCGACGCGAAACGGTTCCAAATGCAATGGTGAGTTGTCGATATTCACGAACGATACACCAACCAAGAACGCAGGCATCGCACGTTTAGGGCGCGCATACAATGCTGAACGGAAGCGCAGGCGTAGGTGCAACGCACTCACGGCGAGCGTGCCGATGGCGATGGGCACGTCGACGCGCTCGAGTCGCGTTTCATTTGTAGCCAACGCCGCAGCTGCGCCGTCATCTTGCTCGAACACGCGCGCAAAGTCCACGAGCCTCCAGACCAAAGGCTCATGCGCGGCTACTTGAATAGGACGCGGGGCAAAGTTGACATCGACGTACGGGTATACGCGTACGCCCAAGTCGGCTGAAGTTTTCGTCACCATGGTCATCGAAAACAACGTATGCTTGCGTAGATTTTTACTCAGCACGCGCATGATGACCGGGAACGCCGAACCTGTCTTCATATCATCGATTTGAAGCCAATTGATCGCGAGCGCCAAGCGCGAAACGCCTGCGCTGACGCCCGTGAGGACGTCGACACCCAAACCGCCCGCGGAGCAGTTGATGATTTCGCTGGCGGCGGCGTCAACAAGAGCGACGCTACATTCGCCGACAGACATCGAGAAGCGAATCTCTGTGGACTTCTCCTCCATACCCTTGACAGCTCTGTTACGTTTCTTCAAGGCGGTCGCTGATACTGCGTCGACACGGATGATGCGCACGCCTCGTCGATGCACGCGCGCGACGGGTAAAAAGTCAAAGTAGACACCGTCGCCGCCATCGATGTCTAAATTCTGCATTACGCCTTCGCCTAAATCGATCTTCGGTTTCGGAAGCGCAGGTAAGATCTCTTCCGCGGTGGACAAATCCAAGTTTTCAAAGTCATACGTCCTGTAGGCGACGTTTTGAATTGAACCATTGTGTACGACGCACACGTTGAGCTTTTGAGCGTCGAGTGGACGCGCCCACGCGAATGGTTTCGCGCATCGTGGTGGCACCAGACGCCAAGGCTCAACGTCATCATTCATAGCGCCTGCCTGTCGAAACGCAATGACGTCGACATCACTCGCGTTTTCAACGATGATGGCGGCTTGCGCGCGCGATTCCACGCTGACTCGAATTTTGGACACGCCGAGCGTAGATACGTTTGCATGCAAGCTCAGTAACTGAAACTCATCCGGGTGCGCCGATGAGTACACGGGAATCTTCAAAGCAGTGTCGGTAATGCTGTGCAAACGTATTGGCGCCGACCAAGAAGAATTCGGTAATTTGATGCAGACGATACCATCGTTCGCGGCGGTGCGCATTTTGAGCGGCACGTTGGCATCCGCCGCGCGCAATGTCACCGCACTCGATTCTGGCGTCGCCGCTTGCGCGATGAGCACGTCATCGCCAGTTTGATTCGTGAGCACGTAGTGCGGCTCAATAATGATGACTTGTGACGAAAATGCCGATGATTTAGACGCGCTGTTGCTTTCCATGCGTACGGTGAGCGAGTAGATGGATTCATCCGGACATCTCGCGCGAACGACGACGGCGCCGCGAAGGAGCTCACGCTCATCGACACTGATTCCTGGAGAAAGCTTAAGATCTTTAGCTGCAGCCGCGATACCAAGCTCGAGCAAGAGCATTTCGTTCTCACGCGGGGCTTTACGAATCGCGCATTCTCGTAAAATCTGAATCCCTCGCGTGCTCTGCGGCGCCCGCGTTTGACAAAACTTCACCGTCGACGCCACGACGTCATCGTCAGCAGCCGACGTGGACGAAATCGTGCTCGTGCGGATAAATAAATCTACGCCCGATTTATTCATGATCAGAACTGGTGCGGATAGTGTCGTGACTCGCGGCGCGCGCGAAAGGAATCCGAAATCGTGACGGACGTCCAATACGGCGGTTCGCCCATCCGCGCTCGCCAACGTGATGACGTCAATGCTTTCATCTTTGTCATCTGAAGACGACGACACGGTGGGGTTGAAAATGTCAAACGAATCTGCGCTTTTGGCTTCCGCTATGGCTTGCACAGACAACGGTGAAATGGGCAGTAAACGGTTCTTGGGTACCATCGCGTCAAAGCCGTCGTCGAGTGCGACTTTCAAATAGTATGGCAAATCTGGATGCACGGCGTGCACTGCAAGCGAGCTCCCAGGCGTGACCGTAGCCATACTGATGGCTTTCGCAACTAACGGCGCGTTGATTTCGCCCTGATACATCGTGACCGTGGCTGTGCGAGGGGACTCATTCACGACGCGATGTGGCGGTACGGCTACCACGCGCCACGACATCGCCGAAGCGTCAATCGTAAACAACTCCACGTGGTCGTCATCGTCATCGTTTCCGCCGCAATATGACGCTTTTTCTGCAGACGCATCCGACGTCACCGCGACAGCTTCGACTTGCACGCCGATGAATCGATGCACGCCCGTCGGATCGACGACCCGCGTGACTTCAGAGCCTTCCATGGCGCCAGAAATCATGCACGCCCACGCGCCTCCCTCGGGCGAGTCCACATCTACGCCCCATTCGGACGGTCCTTTTGACGTAATCGTGCGCATGAATAGCTCAGATTGAGCAACAGGACCGACGACGGCGGAAATTAATCCAGCGGATTCGCCAGGCTTGACGACGACGCGTTGCCGAAGCGCGGCGGCGGCTTCGGGCGTGGCGACAATCTCCGCCGGCTGTACAGTCAGCGCGCGCGTGCGAATCCACCGACGCATGCGAACGAATGACATCGGGCCTGGGCCGTGGCCGGAATGAAAGGGAAATTTCAAGTCTGGAAACGACGTTGCGTAGGCCCAGCCTTCTTTATCGGTTTCGTTCAAGACGTTCACCTCCCACGCGCCTTGCCACGAATAATTTGGTGGGAGTAAATCGCGCTCGGCGTCAGAAATGGACGCGACACTTCCCGAGCCATTACGACTTGACCACGTCTTACGCTCCGTAGGCATCAAATGCTTCGAAGACCATCCGGCCAATGGCATGAAGCGCTCGTTCTCGAAGATCTCTTCTATGCATTTGGTTGACTTTTTGCGCGACTGCTGTCCGACGCCGTCATCGGGGTGCGACCCCAATGGACAAATGTACACCTCGATCGCGTCTGAAGTGTTGTTTGTGAACGACACCACGGGCTCGAACGTGTATGACTTTAGTCCGGTGCTTGAAACAACGCATCGAGAATTGTCGCACACGATGACTTGTGAGGTCTCTCGCGCTGAAATTGTTCGCCACGGTCCGTCGGGAGTAAACGCGACGTATACAAGCGAGTCATCCGTGTCGGTGGCGTCTTTCATAGCATCCACCGTACTTCGTTGCGTGTCTACTTGAACTTCCAAATGAATCGTCATATCTACAGATTTGTCGCCATCGACGCAAGGTATCTTGACGGTTCCTTGACCAAGACTCGCGGAGGACATGTCGAGCGCCGTTAAAAGCGCAGTCAAAGTCATCGAACGCGTGGCGATAGCTGTGGCTTCTTGCTTCACTTGATGCTGGTCGATGACGGTAAATGTCACCAGAATATCGTCAGCGTACTCTCTCCAAAGAAGAGGAGCACTCTCGCGAGAAACGCGAGGCACTATGTGAAACGCTTCTCTCCACATGACGACTCGCGCATCTGCCGGACCAGAAACAGGAGAAACAGCGCGCGTATGTACGTCACTCGCTCGTAGACCGTCTGGGAATGAAAATTCAACTTTGGTGACAACCTGCGCGAGATCATTTACGTCTGCAAACGTCGCAGATTCAATGTGAAGTATTGCGTGCCACGCCGAGCGCACCGGCCACTCAGCGTCACCCTTTGACTGCGCCATGGATTGGGACATGTCGATCGGCAAAACGTACGCAGACACGTGATGAGCGTGCACAATAATCTCCTTAACTTCAGTTGGCTTCACGCACACGACATTAGCGTACGAGTTGCCCACGCGAAGGTACACATCTTGGTTGATGAGCCGGTTTTCGTAAAGAATCGAGTTTTCATCCAACGCGCAATGTTCAATCTTCTGTTGCGCCTCGAGTACGCTCTGCGAATGCCAAGTTTTCCATCGCAGGAAAGCAGCAATGAAATTGCGCGAAATCGAGACTGAAAGCGGAACGATGGTTTTGACTTGAAGTGCTACGCCTGCCGGTCTCGAATCATCGCCGGTGAGACTGTAGGAGAATTTCAGATACGCATTTGTTGGATCAACAATCGGCTCCCATGCGTCGTGCACTGTGTCGTACGACGAAGCAGCAGCAGTGAACATTGTGTTTCCATCCATTTTCGCCGACGTGCCGTTAATGACTAACACGGTGTCAGAAATCGTCGCGCAAAACAACGGCTGTGAGTACGCTTCGCGCTCCAGAAGCACGGCGCTCAACAAGGGGATTGAAAGCTTCATCGACACATTTACTTTTTTGCTTGTTGTCAATTCTCGCTTCTGCACGTAATCAACAACTGAAAAACGCGGCCTGTACTGAGTTGGCGAAGAGTTTGATTTGTTCGAGTACTGAAACAAACCCCAACGTGGAAGATGTTCGAGAGGCGCGTCGGGATCAGACGACCAAAGCGCGCACCTCGGGTCTCGCACGTCATCAACCCAAAGCGGCATTTCGACGAATATGGCATCGTATGACGCTTGCGCACTATCAGCACACGTTCCATTTCGAGAGACTATGACGAGCAAGTCGTTGCGTACGCACGCACACGACGTCAACGCTGGCGGGGTTTTGAGCTCCGTAGTGACAAGGTCGCCACACGCGCTGTATCCATTCGGCGGAAGAGGATGCCAGACGGCAAGTGTCCGGTGATCTCCGTTTTCATGGCTGCCTTGTGCGATTGAACCGACGAGTACATATCCATTGGGATGCGCAGCGCCGCCGCTCTCCATGTCTACGACGAGTACGCCAGCACTCGGCGGATCCCGTCCTGAAATGAGACAATCGCCAAGCGAAGCGTATCCAGTCGGTGCTTTTGGTCGCCAGATTGACGCCTGCCGGCTACTGCGCTCGTCGGCATCGGACCAAACGCACATCAAGTCATACGTTGTCAGCGTGCGCAAGCCATCACGAGAAGCATCATCGTCGAGCGAGTGATCCTGCAAAGTCGCGGCCACCGCAGTCGATTGCGCACTCGCCGGAAGTAGCGGGTTGCGTAAATCCATGGGAATTGCTGGACTAGAACCATCCACGCTTGCTTGAAACGTGCTCGAACTATTGTGCACTATGTGAATTTGAGCGTTTGATGTTCTAGAAGATATGCATGCGCCATAGTATGCTGTGCACACGACTTCAGCACGAACACATCGCATCGCCTCGAGTGGCGGTTCAACATCATCAACCGTCACCACGCATCCGAGCGCATGAAATCCGTCAGGCGCGACAGGACGCCAAACGACCACCCGTGAACCTTGTTGTGGAGTATTCAATGCGCACACACGTTCATAACTGGAAGGCAATTTCGTCAAGCCTTCGGCATCCGTGACCACAGTCACCGGTCTCGATGGAGGCGCGTCGCTCATTGTAACGCAATCGCCCACAAACGCAAACCCCGGAGGAGGTACGGGCCGCCAAAAATTCATCCCATTATCAACACTTCCCATACGAGTGAACTGCGAACACGACGCCGTTTGATTATAAAGCCCAGTGGACTGAAGCGTGGTTTTGAAACCTTTTGAAATCGAGAGCACGCGCTGGATGGATTGCGCGTCGAGAACAATGTTGACGTTTGTAGATCGAATCATCAACTCGATGTCATCCGACGCGGCGCGGATTCGGCCGTCGAGATCGAGCGGTTTAAGTATCACGCTTGCATCCATAATATTTCCGGCTTTACTCCACTCGCTCACGGCGACTTGAAACTGCGACAGCGCAAACGCGCCCTCCTTCAATCCCGCGACAGATGAATAGTTGAACTCCACATCAGTGCGCACGCGAAGCATGTACTCGTCATCCACTACAGCAGCATCGAGAAACATAACCTGAAGCTCAGGTGCTGATGCTTGCACGCGCAGTTCCATGGGAGGCTTCACATCGTTCTCGAGTGTCAAATCTTCTTGACTTGCGCTCGCTCGCGTTTCATAGACGACGCGCACCTCGTTGGACTCATCCGCGATGAGTTGCGCGTCAGGCTCGAGATGTACAAAATCTGACAATTGTGAGCCAGTGGGCAACACGATGCGCACATCAGATAACGTGAGCGAGCGTCCAGCGGCGATGTGCACAAGTGGAGCGCCGTTCACTCGGAATACCAATTCGTGCCCAGCGCCTCGCAACTCGATGGTGCGCTGCCCAAACGGTGAATCGCACAGAATACGTCTCGAAGCATTCAACTCGGTATCAGCGTCCAACGTCAGCGTGTCCCTATCGCCGAAATCTAAATCCTGCGTCAAACGCGCATTTACTAATCCAGACTCTGATTCATTGTCAGACGTAAGCGTGAAAAAATTGTACACTGCAAGAGCGAATTGCGGATCATGCATCATACGACACGACTGCAACAGTGCGTTGACGTCAATCAATGACTGCGTCATAATCACATCAACCTGAAACAGCGTCTTTTGTTCAACTGAGCGGCTACTTGAACCGAAGACTTGTTGAGCCTTGAGCGGTGTGCCAGCACGCAAATCGCGAAGCTCAAGATTTGGACACGTCACCGTCATCGCGAGCTCGTCGTTCAAGTTTCGCTTGAGACCAACGTGCATGTTTGCAATCTCAAAAGCACCTATAGCCTTAAATCGACTCGTTCTCAACCCCCCAAAGATGGTCATCTGGACTTTATTTACGTGCACCGCCATGAGCGATTTGGGAACGTCCAAAACCGTCACGCGGTCGACAGATTTCAACTGTTCCAGCTCCTGAGAGAACTCGTAGAGCGATTGAGGGATATCCGTTTCTTCCGAAAAATTTTCTGCGGTCAGTGCACGCAAAATACGATACTCACCATCATCAATTTCAAACGCGACTTCGTCGGTAATGTCGACAATCATCTCCAATCCAGGCGCGCGCCCGTTGGCGTCCCACTTTGGTTTACGAATGGCGACGTCCACCGACGCCTTACATCCCGGCATCATCGACGGTCGCTTCTCGTGCTGGTCGCGAATACACATCGAGAATTGAACTAATGATACTTTTGTCGTGTCCATAAGTACTGAACCAAAATCGCGATGTGATTTCCCAGACGTCCATTCGAGAGAATTCTGAGCTCGCAACAATTCAACATCCAACGACAGCGCCTGCTGAGAGGCGCTACTTCGAGGAACGACGACTTCCGGTTTCGTTAAGTCAACCGCATACACCATAGTAAATGGGCGCGGTTCGCCGCGTCGTAACAGCTCGGCGTTTCGCTCGGATTCTGGAAGAGCGCTAATAGGAATTGGTGGCGGAAGAAATCCACTGAAAAATCCAAGCAGCTTTTGGACAAACGCGTAGACGACAATCACCTTGACGTTATCGCTCTTAACGCGAATGTCGTACTCATAACCAGGAAATGTAGACGACAAGTGATTGTACATGAGTACATCGACGTGCGTTTGACTCGTTGTCGACGAGTTGTCGCCTGATGACTTCAAATCAATAAAATGCCTGTATGCGTTGTCCTCTGGCAGCGAACGATCCGTCACGCACAGATTACCAAGCGCGATGGCGATTTCCGTAGCTGCAGACTTCCCACGCATATCTAAAGTCAAGTCATCCATGTGACAATCAAATAGTGGTTGTAATCCAACTTCTCCGGCGCGTTTCTCGCGAAAAGCTTTGATGATTGTCGACTCAAAATGTAGCAGCAACTTGAACCCGACGCGATTTGAGTCACCAGCAATGAGCGAATCAAACGAAGGCGTCTTTTTAATTTCTTCCGGCAGTGGCGTCGAAAACGCGGCGAGCACAATCTTGATCTCTTCCCACATTCGCCATATCGAACCAATCGTCGGACGGTGAATGGTGACGACGATGTTCTCTGTGTCCAAACTCAACTCGGTATCGACGTTGTCGTACTCGGGTGAGCTCGTGCTGAGTTGCTTGTAATTCAATTGAACTTTGAAATCTTGCGTAACCGACTTGGGTTTTGCGCTCACCATGCAAAACGTGTCGGATAAATCGCACAACTCATCGACGATATCGAGCGTTGACACGGTAAAGTTGAATGAGCGACTCGATTCGGTAGATTCAATAGCGATGTTTGCTGACTGCGCGACGAGCGTCGCGAGCGGAACCTCGGTTGAATCTTTCAAGTCTCGATTTAACGCACGTGCGACGCCTCCGTTTTCTAACCCATCGCACAAAACACCAGCAGTCCCCATGGGCTGGCCAGATAAATGCACGCGCAAATCACCGAATGACATGTTCAGAACAAAGTTGACGCCGTCGTTTGCCTCGTGCGTCGCGAGCGGAGATGCATCTTCACTTTCAGTTTCCACCTTTGCTAAACGCCCCGTCGCGAGGGCGGTTTCATTTAAATCACCAAGCCACCGCTGCCATTTGGAGTATTCGACGTCGTTCGTAAATCGTAACAGCCATGTATTATTCGTCCCCGCCGCGCGCGATTTGGGCACTTTAGCGTCGTGAATCGCCAATACGGGTCCTCCTGCATCGCTGTCACCATCACTTTCTTCATCCAGCACGCTCACACGTACATTAGCGCCGATGCGCACATAGTCTACATACGCCACCGCGTTCGGATTGTCTAAAATGTACAAGTATGGTCCGTTGACACTCAGCCAGCGGCCGTGGTATCCGCTCGCGGCGCCGACGAGCCCAACTTTCATCGCCGAAGAAGCTCCATTCAGTAAAGTTCCATGCCAAGGCTTCACATCAACGACGCTTACTTCGGCTACGCTATTATTCAACGCCATGGGCTGCGTTGACGTCATCGCCGCTTGCATCGTCGCATATATGCGCGCGAGCTTTGTTGGTGAAATGTACGTTTGCACGTTTGCCGTAGTCATGGTCGCCGTGGATTTCGCACCAGACTCGCGCGTCCATCCCGGCCCCTGAGCATTTAAATGCACATTGGCTTCACACGGCGCTAAAATTGGTTCACACACACT
The DNA here is from genome assembly GCA_012295225.1 of Ostreococcus mediterraneus. NCBI lineage: Eukaryota > Viridiplantae > Chlorophyta > Mamiellophyceae > Mamiellales > Bathycoccaceae > Ostreococcus > Ostreococcus mediterraneus. Next base: position 642,648 of record WMKK01000007.1, read on the forward strand.
CGAAAGATCGACTTCTGGCGCACTCTTCCAATCAAACGAAGAATCTGCCAAGAAGACAGCCATATCTGTACCTTTGATGGCGAATGTGTGATAGGCTGGAGCGCCAGTTTTGCGATCAACCGTGGCATAATCTACTCTCGGATCGGCGATGAACGTAAAGTGGCCAAAATCTACGAGCGTTTGAAACACAACTCGTCCACTGTGACGCACCGGTATCGTCACTTTCGGCGCATCGATTTCGAAATTCATGGAAATCTTCGTCAGCGCCGCGGTGGTGTTCTTCTTGGCCATTTCAATTTTCTCCACCGCTTGGTCTTGTAGTGAAGTCAAATTCGCCTGCGGTGTATCAGTCGAGCTAAAAAAGTTTGTCAACTGATCGATCGTTCCATGCTCAAAAATAATGTACACGGGCGCAACCTTGACGTCGACGCTCGCATCGAGCTCATGTTCAAGAGGGTACGAATGGTGCTCAACTTTGAGCGCGCTCGCGCCGCTTTCGCCGCTGACTAAAATTCTTTCACTCGTCGTGTCGCACGTCCATGCGTCGATGGACAAAGTCGTTTCAGCGTGATCGCCGTACGACTTTGACGCGATGTGCGCGCCGCGCATGCTACTACTCATGACTAATCGTTCGACATTGTGTTCGTCGTGGTCTTTTAGCTCCCAACTCACGCGGCGCATTTGGCCTTTGAATTCTATACCGAGCGCTGAAAGATCACCCTCGTCTTCGACGCTCGCACTCACACCCATGACTTCATCAAGTTTACTCCAATCAGAATCCGTCATTTGCAAGTCTGAATCTTCTGCGATTGAATTTTCAGCCTCTTTCTTTGAAGACCAACGCCACGGGAGAAGAGAATAACTCGATCGCGGCGCAGATTCCCGCGCGATGGCATCCTTAACCTGCGCACGAGCTTGCGCGGCGAGCGATGGGTACTCTTGTTCAGGTATACCACGTGTTAAACTGTGCGCGATACATCTCCACGCTAGCGCCACTTCAAAGTCCAACTCACATTCGATGTCTCGCACGCTTTGGGTAATTTCGTCGCTCACCGCGCCGCCTTCGGCAATGTACATGGACAAATACGAACGTCGTTGTCGACTCGCGTGCTGAATGTCCCGCCAATTGATTCGTCCAGATACCTTTTTCTGCCGCTTAACCAACGCACCGACGGCGTACGCCCACCACGCTTGAACGTTTGCCTTGACGCGCACTTTCGGCCGCAACTCAGCGTGTGGCAGACGCATACGAAACTGATTAAACACATCCAGCAGCCGCATCAAGCTAAAGTACTGCTTGCGACTGAGCGCAACGCGTGCGTCTTGAAATCTTAAATCGAAAATCTGCCGAGGCGAGTTCGGGGATTCGCTCACCTCCTTCTTGCCTTTGCGATGGTAAAACAAGTCAACGCTCACCGGATGTAAGACGTAATGCCTCAACACGCTCGGGGCCTCCGCGTCGAGACCAACGCCAAAGAGCGCCCACCATGCGGCGTCATCCTTAGGATCAGGCGGCATCCACCCCGCGTGCGTCTTCCAAGGCGTGCTCAATGTCCCCGAATCGAGATACATGGCAAAATTAGCCAACTTTACGTGCTTGTGTATCCTGCTCAACATGTCGCTTGACGTAAATGTTGGATTTCCATCATCATCAACCGTAATCGCCGACAACGTCTTGATCGTCATCCCGCATGCAAATCTGTTTCCAGGCGTGGTGATTTCATCCTCGTAGCGGAAATGTACGTTGGTCACCGTCACTTGCAAATTTCCAATCACCGTGCCGAATAAGCTCCACATCCAAGACTTTGACTTGCCGCCTTCAACCGCGGCGTTCTCAACATCTCGCTTCAACTTCCCCATCGATGCCTTGAGCCAATCAAACTCACTTTGCGCTAATCGTTCGCTTCGCGCGCGCGCATCACCGGTGTTTTTGTCGACGCCGTCGCTATTCGAGGCGCTCGTGGCGTCGCCGCCTCGCGCCTCTGTGGCGTCATCAATCTCCACCCGCGTCGCCAGCACGAACACGCGATCGATCTCCACCACCACAGGTTCCTGCCCGAGCTTCGTCCACGGTACTTTCAGCCTGAGCGACCCGATCACGCCGGCATCGAGCGTCACCGGCGCGTTGAGCGCGCGTAACGCGTCTCTTTTCAATTGCACGTTTCGCAGCAACACATCGCCCCTGAGCGCGCTCACGCGTAGCTTCTCGGCGTCTACTTGTTCGCAATACTGCCCAAGCGCTTTGTTTAACGCATCGGCGAGGAGTGATTCGAACATAGCCGCGCCGCGCGCGACGCTGTGCGGGATTAATCGGGATTGTTTGCTCTTCAACTGTTTTCGCCGCCAACCGACGCACCGTCACAAAGTTTTGCGCGAGGCGCGCCGTCGCACGCAAATGAACGAGTCATTGCGCGCGAAAGCAAGACTTTTTGAATGATGAGATGTATATATATTTAACCTTTGCTACATAATGTTCCTACTTGCCCATGTCGCGTTTGAGCTGCGCTAACATGTCGTCCACCGACTGCGATTTGGCGCTTGGTTTCGGCTTTGGCGGCGGTGTTTTTGGCGGTGCCTCGTACGCATTTGTCTTCGCCTTTGGCGTCGGTGCGGTTCCCTCTAAAAATTCTACGAATTCTTCCCCAATTTCAAAGAGCTCTTCCCATAACGTCTTCGGTGGAGCGTCTTTCGGTCGCTTTTTGGCTTTGTCTTCGAGTTCAGCTTCCAAATCGGCGAAGAACTGCGCGAAACCATAAAACTCTTCCTCTTTCGGTGGCGGCGCCGACGAATACGACGACGATGACGACGACGAATACGACGACGATGACGCCGCTCGCCGCGATGCGCTCTGAGCCCACTCACGCGCCCAATCCGCGCCGCTTGACGCCCGACGAGCGCTCGACGCCCTATCGTACTCGCGCCTCGACGTCTCATCAATCAACACGTTATAAGCCTGCTTCACCTCGTTAAATCGCACCGCAGCATCCGCAGACTTATTGACATCTGGGTGAAGCTTCAGCGCCTGCTTGCGGTACGCGCTCTTGATCTCTTTCGGCGTCGCATTGGCGTCGACACCGAGGAGGGTGTAAAAGTCTTGATTCTTCGAAGACGACGACGACGACGACGACGCGCGCGTCACGACGACGCGCGCGCCCGCCCGCCACCGACGCACCGATGACGCGTCGTTCCTCGCGCCCGCCGCCGCCGCCGCCGCGGACGATGAACGCATGGACCACGTCCGCATGGTGCCTTTACACCGCGCCTCGCAATGGCGCCGTACGTCGAGCGCGAGCTCCTCGGGAAGAAGCGCCTTCGCGCGCCCGGCGCCGCGTCCGCGTCGTACGAAAATCTCCTCGCCCTCGACGGCGACGGCGGTCGCGATGCGGGCGCGTCGACGCCGACGAAGGCTGATGACGCCGAGGCTGGAAAAGATGACGATGACGCGTTGGCGACGCTTCCGCGCGTGCTCCTGCTGCATTGCGGCGGCACGCTCGGCATGGGGGTGGAGTCATGCGAGGCGCGCGATGTCGGCGTCGTAGCGTCGCCGTCGCGTCCTGGATATCGTCCGCTCGCGGCTTCGAAGTACTTGCTCGACGTGCTCAAATGTATCCCAGAGCTCGCGGCATTTGCGCGCATGCGATGCGAGGTGTTATTCAACAAGGATTCGACAGAGATGACGCCAGATGATTGGATTATGATTGCGCGGCGGTTGCACGCGCGCCGAGAGTCGTATGATGCCTTCATTATCGCACACGGTACAGATACAATGGCGTACACGGCGAGCGCGTTGTCGCTCATGTTGGGTGCGGGGTTCGGAAAACCAGTGGTGTTAACGGGGAGTCAGTTGCCGCTTGCGATGGCTCGTTCCGACGCTCGACAGAACGTCATAGACGCGCTGACGTGTTGCGTGGCGAGCGTGACGTGTGGCGGTGCCATTGACTTTCGCGAAGTAGCGGTGTGTTTCGGCGGGAAGTTGTTGCGAGGAAATCGAGTGCGTAAGCAATCTGCGACGATTTACGCGGCGTTCGAGTCTCCTGGGTTCGCTCCGCTCGCCAAGCTCGGCGTGGGCGTGGAATGGAACGAGCGGAATTTGTTAAAGACAGAGGGCGTCGAATACGAGCCAAAATTTACGATGAATACAAATGTCATTCGGGTGCCTATTGTGCCCGGCGTGAACGCGCGCCAGGCGTACGGCGATTTATACGGTCGTGGCGTGCGCGGGATTATTTTGGAAGCCTTTGGCGTGGGTAATTTCCCCGCCGCCTGGCTCGAGTTTCTCACTGAACAAGCCGAGCGCGGGTTGCGCATTTACTTGTCGACGCAGTGCGAGTCTGGCGACTTGCATCCCGAGCTCTACGCCTCTGGGCAAGGCGCGCTAGATTTAGGCGCAAAATCTGGACCACTCATGACTCCAGAGTGCGCAGTCGTAAAGATGATGCTCGCGCTAGAGCACGAAAGCGTCGACTTGAACAAAACCGTCGTTGGCGAAGCGTAAATGCTGTACAAAAGAAGATCGCCGCCGTTGGATACCTGTATTAGTACCCACCTGTTAAAATAGCACATGTATGTATATCATAATCTTGATTGCAAAAACAAAAACTCACTACTCACGCCTCTGGATCCTTCGCACGAATTTCCACTTCAGCCTTCGCGATCGCCGCTTTAAGAGTATCCGCCGAACACTTTGCAAACATCGACGCCGGGTACACGGCGCTTCCCCACGTCGGGTGCAACACCACCTTACAGCACCCGCTATTCGTCGTTTGATAGTTCAACAGCGTCACCAACGCATCAACCTCACCATAAATATGCTGCGAATCCCGATTCACCATCGATAATCCGCTGCATGGATCGATATAATCGCACCACACGCCATCCGCGCGAAGTATGTTTGTCACGCGCTCGGCGAAATCAAGAAACCGCTCCAAGCAAAAGTCCTTCTCAATATCCACCGGTTCGCCCGTTTGCACTAAATCCATCTTCGTGCGCTGCGTGTATCCAATACGCGCCGCATTCATTCGTCAGTCACTCAATCGTCGTCGTTTGAACGCGCGCGCGTTGGTTTCTCGTTCTCGAGCGCGCGCGACGCCGCGAAGCGCATCGACGCACCTGGCACGTAGGAACCACCAACAACCCATCCGACGACACCCCGGGGAACATCGCCTCGGCCTCCATCTTATGCCGCTTCGGGCACGCTGTGCGCACGACGCGAACGACGACAAAAAGCGTGAGTCTCGCGTCGAGTGGCACAACTGTCACAAAACCATTCGCATCGCAAGAGCTGCCTCGCGCGCGTCATCGGCGTCGTCAACGGCATCGTCGTCGAGGCACGCACACACATAACCTACCGTGCGCGCTGTATTCCATGCCCCATACCGTCGTCGTGACGTCGATGACCGCCATAGAAGACGTCCGCGAGCCTCAGAGTGATGCACGCGCCATCGAATCCGCGCCGGCTCGACGTCGGCCGATCGAGCATGCGACGATGCGCGCGGCGCGTGACGTCGATGGCGATGCCCACGATCGTCCGCGCCGCCGCCACCGCCGCCGCCACCGCCGCGCGCGCGCGCGTCGGCGAGACGGCGTCCGCGCGTTGGGTGACAGCTGGAGCCGCGGCGTCGCCATCATCGCCATCGCCGCGCGCGCGTCGCCCGCGGTGCGCGCATTCGCGCGCGGTGAACGACGCGCAGACGTTTGCGAGCGACGCCGCGCGCGAAGAAGCCGCGTGCGATGGCTTTGACGCGGCGTATTGGAAGGAACAGATTCAAAATTTCAATGCGAGCGCGAAACCGAGCACGCGCGCGCTCATCCGTCGGTTGCACGATGTCGATCCTCTGGGCGTTGATTTGACCTTGCGCGGGGCGTCGACGCGTGGGAACTCCCGAACGGCGCGGATGACGTTGTATGATTACGCGTTGAGCGTGAAAAAGGCGCATGGGCGTAAGGTGTTGCTGATTCGAGTGGGGGAGTTTTACGAGGCGTTGGGGTACGACGCGGCGATGTTGGTGATGTACGCTGGATTGAATCCGATGGGCACGAGTGGTGTACCGAAAGCGGGGTGTCCGATTGTGAAGATACAGGAGACGCTTGATAGATTGACGAGTCGTGGGTATTCGGTGGTGGTGTGTGAGGAGGCACCGGTGATGGTGAAGTACGGCGCGCCGACGCCGCCAAAGGATCGGTTCATCGCGGCTATCGTGACTCCGGCGAGTCCGAATTACGTGAAAGGCGCGGCGAGCGCTGGTGAAGATGTAGATTTCGGTGACGGTAGCGCACCACCGGTGATTGGGTTGGCGTCGAGCGCGCTTGGATACACCGTGGTGACTGTGGAGCCGGATTTACGGCGCGTGAGCGTGCTCGAAGGATTGACGGCGGAATCCGCGGCGGCTCGCCTGAGCGCTGGTGGCATCGCACCTCCTTTATATCGCCACACCAGTCTCGGTGGAGGACACGCACAAAGTGGCCGCCACGCCGCGGGCACGAGCGCACCGAGTCGACGTTTGCGATGGGAAGTTCAATCGATTTTATCCGCCGCCGAAGGCGTTGACGCCGTCAAATACTCGGGCGACGTCGTGGATAAACTTTTAGACATGGTGCGCATCGACCACGGTTTGAGCCCAGATGAGCCGTTTGATCGCGTCTCCGTGCCTAGTAAAGGCCGCCCGGCGCCGCTCTCGCTCGCCACGGCGCAGCAGCTCGGGATTTTGCCCACACGAAGCGTCCCGCCATTGTTGACGCATTTGCTCCCCGAACGCGCGGCGCCCGCGGCGTGTCGCGCCTATTTGCAAGAGCTCTTGCTCCACCCACCCCCACCCGACGTGGCGCTGGGCATTCAAGAAGCCTCGGTACTTTTCGCCCGCGCAACCGTGGGCATGCCGCAGCTTGAAGTGTTACCGCCGAGCAAAATTGCGAAATTAATATCCCAACGCGAGGCGTCGCACACGTTTTTCGCTGACGTCGCCTCCATGACGCGCGGCGTCCATGACCTGCTCACGCACGAGCACGGCGACATTCGTCGCGCTGGGGAATTGTTAATGAAACCCACATCGTTGAAGCTTGGGCATGCCATCGATGCGGAAGATTTGGCGAGCGTGTGCGCGAAAACGTGTGATATTATACGCTCCGTCGTATCCGAAGACGCGCTCGACGGAGCGACGTCGACGCCCGCGTCTCGACGGCGAGACGACGACGATGCGCGAGGTGCATACGCTCCAGATGACGGCAGCGATAATGACGACGACGACGGTGTTGACGACGACGACATGTCTTTCGTCATGGATGGCCTCGACCGTCCTCCGACGCTTGAAAACATCCCAGCGCGGTTTATGTTTGAAAACGAACGCTGGCGCGGCCGAGTCCGCCGCGATGCCGTCGCGCTCGAGCTCGCGCGCGTCCGTGAGGCATCGCTCGCGCTCGAGGCTGCCATAAACGAAGATTTAGTGCCCGTCGTGCACGCGAGCGCATCCGAGCGCAAAGGCCGCGCGAGAAAATGCGAAATTGAGCACTGCATGCGTAACAACGCGCTTTGGATTCGACACGTCGCGGCGGCGGCGCGGCCGGCGGAATTCACGCATCCGCGCGACCGCTTTGGCAAGGAAGTGAGCGACCGCTGGACCACCCCGCGCGTTGAACGCGCGTTGAATGACTACCGCATCGCCACGCACGCCGCATCCGTCGCCGTGGCGGATGCCTTGCGAAACCTCGCTGAGGATTTACATCCGTACGTTTCGTCTCTCGTCGGCGCCGCGACGGCGTCAACGATTTGCGTCGCCGTCGTCGCGCACGCATCGCACGCGGTGAACAAACGCTGGACCGCACCCGTATTACTCCCCCATGGTGACACCGCGAGCGCGATGTCATTCACCAATCTCGTGCCGTTCTGGATGCCCATGGACGGAGCGACCACCGTTCCAAACACGCTCGACGTCGACGGTTTACTCATCTTGACTGGACCAAACATGGCGGGCAAGAGCACGGTTTTACGCGCCGTCGCCGCGTGCGCGTTGCTCGCGCAGTGTGGCTTACACGTCCCCGCGCACGCCGCGCGCGTACCGCGTCTCGATGCCCTCATCGTACGGATGTCGAGCACCGATAGCCCGAGCGAAGGCTTGAGTTCGTTCGCCGTGGAAATGATGGAGATGAAGAGCATGCTCTCGGCGTGCACGCCCGGAACGTTAGTCATGGTGGACGAACTCGGCCGCGGCACCGAAGCGTCGCATGGCACCGCCATTGCGGGCGCCGTGCTCGAGGCGCTCGATGCGTGCGGGGCGCGAGGGATATTTGCCACACATTTGCACGGGATTTTGGATTTGCCATTGAACGCGTCGCCGTTTACCCGACGGGCGCGCATGGAAACGGCGGTGTCGAGCGACGGTTCGAGACGTCCGACGTGGCGCGTCGTCCCCGGGGAGTGCCGAGAATCACTGGCGTTACAAACTGCGCTCGATTGTGGGTTACCGCCGGCGTTGGTGGCGCGCGCGGGGGTGCTGTTGGAGAATCAGGCGTCGATTCCGCTCGTGAAATTGCCTCGAGCGGATGGCGCGCCTGTGTCGTCGTCGTCGTCGTCGCGTTCGACCACCGTCGTGGACGCGGCGTTTCTGAAAACTATCCTCGAGCAATCATCCGCGTCGGCGCTCAAACGCGACGACGTGCGCGCTATTTCCGTCGGCACGAATGAAACACCGCCAGTGAGCAGCGCTGGACAGACGTGCGTGTACGTCTTGCGTCGAGGCGACGGGTGGTGTTATTGCGGCGAGAGCGACCATTTACCCACGCGTCTCGCCACACATCGCCAAAAGTCCGATCGACTCATAGAACTCGTATACGTAGCTGTACCCAAGGAAGCGGGTGGGAAGAGCGCCGCGCGCGCGCTCGAGTCGCGCGTGATTCAGGCGTTGAACGCCGCGCGTGTGCCATTGTGGAGCGACCGAGACGCCGCGCACAAGAATTTCGGTTCAGCGGGGTGACGAGAACTCTAGACGAAATGATGATTAGCAGCAGCAGCGATACAGTAGTAAAGCGTAATAATAATACGTGAAAAAGCACGCGTATTCATGATTCACATTACACAGATAAGCCTTGGCCGACGACGCACCGCGCGATGCGCTTGTTCAAAGGATACGTCGGCACGACTTTAAATCCAGTCAACATCGTCAAGTACGTATTCGCCAACTCGCCAATCAAACGAAGCAAGTTCCCTTGACGATGATCTTTGAGCGATTGAATCTCCTCAGCGTCGCCTTGCTGATACTGCACGCGCAAGCGCGAATCAGCGCTGGATTCTGAACGCGTCGCCGCGCCTCCGTAGCTCCGCGTCGGACGCTCGACCGAGCCGGGGGAATACGGCGGTTCATAAATGGTTTCGTATCTCGATCGTTCACCACCGACGCTGACGCTAGCACTCGGCTGCTGCGGCGTCGTCGGATACACCGGGGGCACGGCCGCCGTCCGCGTGCCCGCGGCAGAGCGCCAAACCGAACCCGAACCCGCCGATCCTTCGCCGACGTCGACGTCCACGCCCGCGGCGCGCAACGCCTCCTTGCGTAGCTCCATCGAACGTTGCGCCTGCCTCGCCTGCGCCACCACCGCGTCCGAGCCACTACCGCCCGCGACGGACCCAGGCGAGCCAACATCTTCAACGCTCGTCTCATATCGCGTCGCCGCCGCACCGTCTTTTTCTTTATCCTTGCCGAGAAACATGAACGAATACTCTGGCGCCGCGGCGTCTCCATCGTTTGAACCGTTTGACCCAACGTCCACGGGAATCTGTTTCGCCGCGGGAGCGGTAAACTTCGTCGCATTCGACGTCGATCGATCGTTTTCTACCGCATTCGAAGCGTTCGACGTCGCTCCGACGTTTGTTTTTGTCGTCTTCGGCGCGTCGTCGCTCAGCAACCGCAACAACGCGTCGGCGTCGAATCCAGCCACGGTGGCGTTCGCCGCCGTCGCCGGTGCCGCCGTCGGTGCCGCCGCCGCCGCCGCCGCCGACGCATCAAACACATCGTTATCCACCGCCGCGTACGTCGCCCGCGACGTCACCACCGTCGATGTCCGAATTTTCGACGATGCGCCAGCATCATAATTCAAAATGTCATTCACATCCTCGGCTCGCGACGCCGCGCCCGTGTCCGCGGTGTTATTCGAACGCTCCGACGCGCCAGTGAGTGACTTTTTATCCGCCGTGGAGCCGGATTTCGAGCGCGTAGACGCGCGGCGGTTCTTGGGCGCCATGAATTCTCGAAATTAACGTGTCAGAGAATGACGACACGTGACTCGCCGTCGCGCCATGTCCCCGCCGCACGGGGACTTTCGCGCATCCTACCCGCGACTCGATGGGCTATGCGTGGCGCGCGGTGACGCCGAGCGCGCGCGGTGCGCGCTCAGCGATGCGTTCGACGCGTTTACGTTGGATTTCGTCGAGTTGAGCTTGGTCGAGAGCACCGATGACGACGCTTCAGCGGACAGCGTCGCGCCGTTTTTGCATCAAGCGTGGGGCGAGGCGTACGAAGACGTCGAGTGCGTGCGTGTGCTGGTGTGTGCGGCGCGTCAGGGCGGTTCGGCGCGCGAGGCGGGGGAGAATTCGGAGACGATTGATGTGCCGTCGGCGGCGGAGCCGTCGACGTCGGCGTCGACGTCGGCGTCGGCTCGCGAGACTACGGCGACGGTTGACGCACCGGCGGCGGCGGCGACGAATTGGACCGCATCGCTATCCACGACGCTCGAACGCGAATTCGAATCCGAGGTGACGCGCGTCGCGCGACGCGTGCGGCCGACGGCGGCGGACTCCGTGCGCGCGTGCGTTCGTCGAGCGTTTGCCGCGTGTTCGCGGCTCATCGACGACGACGACGCGTTTGAATACGTCGTGAGCATCGTCATGTCTGACGTTGAAGAGCGCGAGTGTTCGTTTGAAGAAACTTTGCGAGGGGTCATCGACGCGTACGATTTGGACGTGGACTGCGAACGCGCGTGCGATGAGCTCAGGCGAGCGTTGGATAGCCAATCGACGACGGAGACGACAAAGACAAAGCAACCGACGGCGGCGGTGGTGGGCGATGCGGGCGTCGTGCGAAAGCTCGCGCAGGTGGTGAAAATTGGTGGCGACGATGGTCGGCGGTCGGCGTCGGCGCGAGATTCCGTGGACGCGGCGGCGGGCGTCGTCGGAGGCGATGGATTTTGGGAACAAGAGCAACGCAAGCAGCAACAAGAGCACGAGGAGCGCATGCAGAAAATTATTGACGCCAACGCGGCGTTGGTGGAGCAGAAGCGCGCGAAAAAGGCTGAAAAGCACGCCAAGGCGCGCGCAGCCGCGGCGGCGGCCGCTGCGACGATGGAAGCGCAGAATATGGAGCAACTGTCGATGAGCGCTTCGCATTCAAAGGGCGCGTCGAGCAAGGTGGGCTCGCGTGATATTTCAGTGAGCGATTTCAGCGTGCCTCACCCACGCGGCGGCGATGATTTACTCGAAGGCACGCAATTGAGTCTGACGCATGGCCATCGATACGGATTGTGCGGACGGAACGGGTGCGGAAAATCGACGTTGCTTCGGTTATTGGCGATGAAGCGCGTGCCGGGCGTGCCGGCGGACTTGCGCATCATGTACGTCTCGCAGGATTCTTCCGATGAATTCGCGCACAGCGAGTTGAACCCAATCGAAGTTCTCGTAAAGTCGGACACCAGACGCGAGTATTTAACCGCTCAACTCGCCGAGTTGCAAAATCACGAAGACGTCTCGGTTGACGTCTCCATTGAAAAGCGCGTGCGGGAAATCGTCGATGAACTCAAAGCCATCGGCGCGGCGGATGCGCACGAACGTGCGCGTAAAGTCTTGCGAGGATTACAATTTGACCCAGCCAAGATGGAACGTCCCGTGAGCTCGTTGAGCGGCGGATGGCGCGTGCGCGTGTCTTTAGCTCGAGCGTTGTTCGTCGCGCCTGATTGTTTGTTACTCGACGAACCGACAAATCATTTAGATTTAGAAGCGTGTTTGTGGCTCGAGCAGTACATGTGCGACGCGTTCGATGGACGCACGCTCGTCGTCGTGTCGCACGACAGGAGTTTCCTCAACGCCGTGTGCACGGATGTTTTAGCCATCCAAAACAAAAAGCTCACGGCGTACGCCGGCGATTTCGCGACGTACGAATGCGTCCGCGACGAACAAGCCGAGCGTCAGCAAAAAATGTTCGACGAGCAGCAGGCAAAGAAGAAGCAAATGCAAAAGTTCGTGGACAAGCATCTGCATAAAGGTTCAACGTCAATTTTTGACGACGGCAACGCAAAAAAGGCGAAAGAAATGATGAAAAAGATGGACCGCATGGGCGCCATGGGACACGACGGTAAAAAGTGGAAATTGAGCTACGATGGCGTCCAAAAGGAGCTCACCGCGCCCGACACCGAGGGTGGAGGGTTCAAGTTTGCCTTTCCGGACCCCGGTGTCGTGCCGGGATCGAGTGAAAGCGTGCAGTTGCGCGACGTCCGTTTTACGTATGGCGGCGACTCCGCGTCGTCGGCGTCATCGTCGGCGGCGCTTTTTCACGGATTGTCTTTCCCAATCGACTGCACTACGCGTCTGGCGCTGGTAGGCAAAAACGGCGCAGGAAAATCAACACTCATGAAGCTCGTCTACGGAACGCTCGAGCCGACGCGTGGGAACATTTTTCGCAGCGGTAGACTGCGTTTGAGTTACGTCACGCAGCATCACGTGGACCAACTCGACTTGTCCGCGACACCATTAGAGTACGTTCTACGCATCGCCGGCATCGAGCGAGACGTATCGTCGCAGTCGTACGAGATTGAAGACGAACAAAACGCGCGTCGTCGTCTCGGTCGTTTTGGCATTTCAGGACATTTACAAACGCAAACCATCAATTTGCTCTCTGGCGGGCAGCGCAGCCGCGTCGCGTGGGCGGTTGCCACATCGAACGACCCACACATCATATTGCTCGATGAACCGACGAATCATTTAGATTACGATTCCGTCAACGCTCTCATCGACGCGTGCAACGCGTTCGAAGGCGGATTAGTCTTTGTCAGCCACGACGAACATTTCGTCACGAGCGTAGAAAACGTCAACGTGCTCGAAGTCACCGGTGATGGCGCGCCCGGCGCTACGTCGTACGCCGATGACTTTGAGTCATATAAAAAGAAAGCCATCAAGGCGCTCAGAAAATGGATAGCATAGCATTGCATAGCACCGTAGCACCGTAGCGTAAAGTGTAGCACTCGGTTGATTCTCAACTCCACGGCGACAGAGCGCGACTCGCCTCGTCGGTCATCATGCCATCGTTTGCATCGATAGAAACACGCACGTACTGTACAAACGACGACGTCACGCTGACGTATCGTCACCACGCGTCCAATGCGTCGTCGTCGTCCTCGGCGCCGGCGCTCGTGTGTATTCATGGGTGGAGCGGGAGCGCAGAATACTTTAGCGAAGCGTTGAAACACATGACTGGCGACCGCGACGTCTACGCGCTCAACTTGCGCGGACACGCAGGCGTCGCGCCTGGTTATGGATACACCATCGCGCGCTTGGCGATGGATGTGCGGGAGTTTATGGAGAGTGTCGCGAGCGGAGGCGACAGAGGTCACGACGGCTACGTGTTGTGTGGCACATCCATGGGGTGCGCCGTGATTTGGTCCTATCTCGAGCTCTTCGGAGACAGCGCGTCGGGCGTACGTGGAGTCATTCTCGTCGACCAGGCGCCTCTGCAGAATAGACGTCCGAATTGGGCGCTCGGGAGTAACGGGTGCTACGACGCGGCGACGTACGAGTCTCTCGCCGCCGCCGTCTGCGCGGATTTAGACGCCTTTGCCGACGGCAACGCCGAGGCATGTTTGGTGTCGCCGCATTCGATTAATAAAGATGTCCTCGCGCTGCTCAAGCGAGAGACGCTCCAATGCAGCCAAGACGCGCTGTGCGAGCTGATGTACGACCATACACATCAAGACTGGCGTCGGCTCTGCGCGCGCTCGACTGTTAAAGCGCTCGTCATCGCCGGTGGGAAGTCCAAAATCTTCCCAGTCCAAGGCGTCACGCACGTCGTCGAGCTCATGAAAAACGCCACATGCATCACATACGACGATTGCGATCACTGGCTATACATCGAGCAGCCCGAACGTTTCGCGCGCGACATCGAGCGCTTTATCGCCAACGTCTAACCGCGTAACCGTCGCGGCGAGCGGACCTCGTCGTCGTGTAGTAGCATCGTGTAATTTTATTGTGATTGAACCACCTTCGTGATTGTGTGCTGCGATGCGCGCGAGACATATCCGTTAAATGTCCTTTCGGCTCGCCGCCGACGGCTGAAAAGCCCTCTCTGTGGTTGAGCAGATCACCCATTCGTGCGTCACTCTAAGCCTCGCTCGCGCCACCATGGACGTGAAGGATGGATTCTTCTTCGGCCGGTCGTGCGCATGCAGACCGCCTACATCGTGGTGGAAGGGTCAGAACGCGACCGTCGACGCCGATGCGCCGCAACGAAAAGGCCCCAAACTGCTCAACACATTCACAAAGACCAAAGTCCCGTTCGTGCCGTTGAGTGGGAACTCCATCGGGTGGTACATTTGTGGCCCGACGGTGTATGACAGCGCGCACGTCGGCCACGCGCGGAATTACGTGAACTTTGACGTGTTGAGACGGGTGATGAGTGAGTATTTCTCGTACGACGTGCGCTTTGTGATGAACGTCACGGATATCGACGATAAGATTATCATGCGCGCGCATAAGCGTCGATCTGAGGCTGTTATCGATGCCGCGCGTGCGATTGATGGATTATCTAACGATGCATCGGCGTTGGTGCTGGAGGTGGAGAAGTTGCTCGCGGAGGGCGGAGCGTTGGGCGCGTTGGACGCGGCGACCCAACAGTTGTCGGCGGCGATTAAAGCGCAATTAGGCGATGGTATTCTGAGTGATCACTGCTGTGCGACAGAGTGGAATGTGCAAGAAGGGTATTTAGCGCTCGCGCATGAGTTTGAGGGGGAATTTATGGAGGATATGGCTTCGCTCGGTGTGGCAAGGCCGGATTCGTTGACGCGCGTCTCTGAGTACGTGGACAAGGTGATTTTGTACATTCAAGTCATCATCAACAAAGGTTTCGCGTACGAGTCGAACGGGAGCGTGTATTTCGACGTCAAGGCGTTTGAGTCGGCCGAGAATCACAAATATGGCAAGTTGAATAAGAACGCCATGGAGAATATTGAAGACGCGATGGATGGCGAAGGCGCGCTCGCCTCCGGTCAAAGCGAAAAGAAGAGCGACTTTGACTTTGTGTTATGGAAGGCGAGTAAAGCGGGCGAGCCACTTTGGCACTCGCCATATGGTCCGGGGCGCCCAGGTTGGCACATCGAATGCAGCGCCATGTGCAGCGATATTTTGGGCAAATCCGTCGACATCAACGGCGGCGGCATAGACTTGAACTTTCCGCACCACGAAAATCAGCTCGCTCAATCCGAAGCGCACTACGACACCGAACAGTGGGTTAACTTTTTCATTCACACTGGTCATTTGCACATCGATGGCTTGAAGATGAGTAAGAGTTTGAAGAACTTTATCACCATTCGAGCGGCGTTGAAGATGTACTCGGCGCGTCAGCTGCGCTTTTTATTCTTGCTCAACCAATGGTGCGAGCCCATGGARCTCACGCCTGTGGCCGACCCCAACGGCGAAGGCGTCGTCGGGTTCAAGCAAATGGACCTCGCGCTGAACATTGAGCGGACGTTTGTGGAATTTTTCCACTCCATCAAGGGTGTGTTCCGCGCCGGCGGGAGCTACCGCGTGGACAAGGCGCAAACGTGGCACCGCGCCGAACGCGATTTGAGCGACGCCCTCGACACCGCCCAAGCCGCCGTCCATGAAGCGTTGATGGATAATATTAACACCCCAAACACGCTCTTGGCGTTGCAAGAACTCATCAAGGCGACGAACAAGTACATGGCGGACGTGGACGCCACTGACGCGCGTTCGCTCCTCCTCGAACGCGTGGGCAAGTACGTGACTAAAATATTAAACTGCTTGGGCGTGTGTTTGGACACCGACCAAGTGGGGTTCCCAGAATCCTCTGAAGGCGGCCGCGAAGAGATTCTCTCGCCCGTGCTCGATTTGGTGACCAAGTTTAGAGATGAAATACGCAGCTTGGCTCGAGGAGGCGCATCAGCCAAGGAGCTCTTGGACGCGTGCGACGTTCTTCGCGACGTCGGTTTACCCGAACTCGGCGTCAAGCTTGATGATAAAGAAGGCGGGGCGTTGTGGAAACTCTACGATGCGGATGAATTGAAGAAAGAGCTCGAGCGTGACCGCGAGGCTAAAGCGTTAAAGGAAGCAAAGGCGGCGGAGGCCAAGGCGGAGCTCGCGCGCAAGGCGGCGGAGAAGGAAGCCAAGGCGAAAATTCCGCCTAGCGAAATGTTCAAGATTGGCGAATACGAAGGGTTGTATTCCAAGTACGACGACGAAGGGTTGCCTACGCACGACAAGGATGGTGAAGAGCTCCCGAAAGGGCAAGTGAAGAAGCTCGTCAAGGCTCAAGGATTGCAAAAGAAGGCACACGAGACGTACTTGGCGAAATCCATGGAGAAGCTCGCCGTCTGATGACGTGAACGCGCGCTCACAAACAAAACGCATTGTCAATAAAAGGTTTAGCTCATTCTTACACAACAACAACGCGCGATGAAAGAAATGGGACGTGTTTAGCTGGAGTATCCAAGTTTCTTGGATAACTCTTCGGCTTCAGCCATTAAACCACCGAGGTGGGCGTGCAAGGCGTCTGACCAAAACGTCGGTGACGCGGCGTCCAAGCCAAACGGCTCGACGGCTTCGACGAAATCCTTCGTCCCACCCGCACGGAGAAGGTCGAGCAACTTCTCTTCGAAACCTTCCGGTTGCTTCATGTACGCGCCGTAGAGCGAGCCGACCAAAAGGTCGCCGAAGGCGTACGCGTAGACGTACTGCGACGCGAAATACGACACGTGAGTCAGTCGAGGTCGGGGACGCGGATGAAGCCAACAAAACAATCGGGCGAACGACGCATCGACGCAGCGAGATACGATACTCACAAATGGCACGTTGTGGAAATGCGACACATAAAGAGACAACGCCGAAGTGTCTTCATACGAGTCGAAGACTTCACCCTCTGTGCCGTAATACTCCTCCATGCTTTCGCGCCACGCCTTGGACATTTCTTCCGGCGTCACCGTTCCCTTGGCGCGCATAGTGTGGAATTTTTCTTCATACTTGTCAAACGAGCATTGACGCACGACAGAGTTGATGATGTCATCAACCTTGGACATGATCATCGCCAAACGGTCTTCGTCGCTTGGGGTCTTCTCCAATAAGTCGCGGAAGACGATCATTTCACCAAAGATGGAGGCGGTTTCCGCGAGCGTGAGCGGCGGGTGAAATTGCAAAATACCTTGCGGATAGCTCAAAACAAAGTGCACGGCGTGACCAGACTCGTGGGCGAGCGTGGCGACGTCGCGAGCAGAGTGCGTGAAGTTCAAGAGCTGGAACGGACCAGAGCCGTAGGCGGAGGAGCAGTAGGCGCCGCCTCTCTTGCCGTCTTGCGCCGGGACGTCGATGCGCTTTTGTTCGACAAATTCCAAGAACATGTTCGCCATCGTTGGCGAGAACTTGTTATACCCCTTGTGCACGAGATCCACAGCTTGTTCCCACGTGTAGTTGTCATCGGCAGAGCCAATGTCAATGGACGCGTTGCGGTCCGCCCACGTGAACGTCTCGAGACCTTGCGTCGACTTGAGAATTTGCTTCTTCAAAGTGTAATACTTTTTGCAGTAATCCACCCCAGTCGTCGCCACAGCGGACAAGAGCGAGTCAACAACTTCGTCTGGCAAGTTGTTACTCAAGTTACGGGACGAGCGAAGGTTCTTGAAACCACGCTCCTTGTTTTCAATGTGCCACGAGCCGGCAACCATGTTGAGCGACAACGCGCACACGCGCTCAAACTCCTTCAACCCGTTGTTGAGCGTCTTCATGCATTGACGACGAACCATGGTGTCTTTGCTGCTCGTCATCTTCGCCAATAATACTTCCAAGTTGACCTTCTTACCGTCGAGATCGAATTGCAAACGAGAGAGCTCGTTGCCGTAAAATTCAACAACCTTGCCTTTGCCTGCAAACGAGCTGCGGACAGTCAACGCGCGCTCAACCTCCTTGGACAAGTTGTACGGCGCCGAGCGTCGAACCTCATCAATATAAG
The DNA here is from genome assembly GCA_012295225.1 of Ostreococcus mediterraneus. Classification (NCBI taxonomy): domain Eukaryota; kingdom Viridiplantae; phylum Chlorophyta; class Mamiellophyceae; order Mamiellales; family Bathycoccaceae; genus Ostreococcus; species Ostreococcus mediterraneus. The sequence goes on from WMKK01000007.1 coordinate 660,854, forward strand.
GCTTGTACGTGCGCAACTTTTCATCCTTGGCGTATTGGGCGTCCAAATCTGCATCAGATAAATCCGCCAACTCGAGGCCGAACCACGTCAAATAGTTTCCGCTTGCTTGTCCGTACTGCTGCATCAACGCCGCCTTGCGTTGTTGCATGGCGTCATCCATCAAGCGCGTGTCCGCACTCAAAGACATGTAGCTCAATACCGTCGTGAGCGTTTGTTCAATCGCTTCATAGGACTCAATAGCCGATAACAACTCAGAACTCAACTTGCCTTCGTACGCGCTCTTAAACGCCTCGCATGCCTTCTCCACATCCGTCATCGCCTCGTCAATCTTCCCATCGTTCGTCGACGCGAACCCAAAATGTTTTTCCAAATCCCATCGCGGCTCCGTCGCCGCCACGGTCGCGTCAGCAGTCGCCGCCGTGCTCATCTTTCGCGATGACGATGATGACGTAACAGATGTCGTGGTCGATCTCAAAGCCACGCGCGCGACGAGCCGGGTGCGTTGCACCGTCGGTTTTGACGACGCGGTGGTTCTCGTAAATGTACGCGCGGTGGTGAGTGCGCGCGTGAGCGTAAGTCGCGCGGACATGTCAGACAATGGCGTTAGAAGTGATGCGCCCGAGCGAGCTGAGCTCGAGCTCGCGACGGGACTGGCGAGACGTCGATGTTTCATTCATTGATTCAATTCTGGGGTTTTCTCGCGCATGGCGATGATGGATTCTACAAGACTAAATGCTAGTGATGCACGGGACGTCGACGCATAGCGCGGCGGTGCGTCGGCGGACGTAGGACATGGATGGGATTTCTTCCCAGGCGCGTTCGGCGACGTGGTACGCGAACGCTCGGCCAGTCCATCGACCGTCAACTATGCCACCGATGACGTACAACACGCCTTCGTGGGCGGCGACGGCGAAGCCGAACCAGCGTTCGAGTGGGAGTTGCCCGAGGGATTCGTAGGCGTTGGTGTGGGGGTCGTAGCGGTAAAAGCCGCCGCTGGACGCGGCGGTCGGCTTTTGGCCTTCAGAGCCCCACGCGAAGACGTAACAAGCGTCGCCGATTGCGCACGCCGTCGCGCACGCCGGGGCAGGCAAAGGCGCAATCATCGACCACGTGTTTGAACTTGGGTCATAACGTTCGGCTGAGTCGCATTCGCCACCGTCGCCGTCGTCGTTTGATTGGCCTCTGGCCCATCCACCGAAAACGAATACGGCGCCATTTTCTGTCGCCGCCACGCCGTGCAGGCGCCGCGGAACGTTCAACGACGCGCCTTTACTCCACGAATTTGACGCACCGTCATAAATATCTGTGTCTCCAATCGCCTCGCTGCCATTGTACCATCCGCCAACGACGTACGCGCGTCCGCTCGTCGACGCCGCGCTCATGGCGTGTCGCGCGCGAACGACGTCATCCCTCAACGTCCACGCATCGTCCCCGTTCGCCACATCCAATGTTTCCATTGATGCTAAATTCGACCGCACGCCGCCGCCACCGACGACGACGATGGTCCCGTTCCCGAGCGCGCACGCGCCGTGCGAGCCCCGTGGCTCAACCAATGTCGGCGCGCGTTCCCACGCGTCGCCGACGACGTCGTAGCGCTCGCATACGCCCACGGTGAGCCCACGATTACGCCCACCGACGACATAGATGTATGCCTTCGTCTCGCCGCGCGCACGCAAGCGTTCACGATTGCGCTCGCACAGGGACGGGACTTTGAAGTCGCGTAGCGCCGGCGTCAATTCCACGTCGACGCGCGCGTCCTCAGCCAACATTGAGCACTTTCTCGCCGCGTGCGCTACGCCGCCGGCGGCGCCATTCGCACCGCAGTACATGCACATCTCATGATTCGCCGCGCACTCCCCGATGGCGCGCTTCGAGCACCCGCGTCGGTCGTAATTGTGAAATTTACAACAGTCGCCGACATCCGCAAACGCATTCGGCCACGCGCCGCCCCATCCGTCGTCGTCGTTCTTGTTCTCGTTCTCGTTCTCGGCCTCCCCAGCGTCGTCGCTCGCGCGCACGCGCACGCAGTGTTCAAACCACCTAAAATCTACGCCATCGCCCGCCGTTATCGCCGTAAAGTAGGCGGCAATCGCCGGCGAATACGCGACGACGACTCTCGACCCGCGCGCGCGCGCCGCCATCGTCACCGCACGCGCCGTCCCATCAACCCCTCGTCGCGCCTCAACGTCGACGACGACCAACGCACAACTCGCCATGCGCGCGATCGCTGCGTTGCGCGCGCGATCGACGTCCAAACGCGTGACGGAAACGTCGCGCGGCGGCTCGAATTCAACTCTCGCGCGCTTCACCGCCGCGTTCGTCTCGCGCACGACATCCACGCACCGCGCGCGCACGAGTGTCACATCAAACGCACCCGGCGCCGCGTCCACGAACGCTCGCGCGACGCGCGGCGCGCGCGACAGCGCCTCAGCGAGCTCGCAACGCGTTTCGCACACCACGATGATGACGATGTCCTCATCACGTTGACGCGCCGTCTCGTCGTCGTCGTCGTCTTTCGCGCCGCGTTCGACGACGTACGCATCGCCGCGAACGACGCGCACGCATTCGTCGCCGCGCCGCATCGTTCGCGACGCGCGCGTCGACGCGCAGTGACGATGCATGATTCAATCCATCCCGCGTCCGCCTCACTCGTCGTCGCGCGTGCACGCCTCGATGTTCCGCATCGCGCGCGCGCCGACGCGCGCGGCGCCCGCGCACGCACCGCCGTCGCGCCGCGCGCGCGGTCGTCGCGCCGTCGCGACGACCGCGTCGTCAAAGCTGTCGCTGTGCGTGGGTGCGGAAAACATTCCGCATCCAGATAAGCTGACCAAGGGTGGCGAAGACGCGTGGTTCGCCGTCGTGGACGCCGCGCGCGGTGGCGGCACGTTCGGCGTCGCGGACGGCGTGGGTGGGTTTAACGACCAGGGCGTCGATCCGGGGCTGTACGCGCGGGTGTTGTCGTACGAGGCGTTGGACGCGGCGTGTAAGGCGTCGAGCGCGAGCCGGGGACCGTTTGGAGGCGGCGGGGTGGATCCGAAGCGCGTGGCGATGGCGGCACAGGCAGGGACGAAATTACCCGGTGCGGCGACGATGTGTGTGGTGACGCTGGATGGTGCGAGCTTGAAGGCGGCGAATGTTGGTGATAGTGGGTTTCGCGTGGTGCGTTCGGGGGCGGTGCGCTACGCGTCGACGCCTTCGCAACATTATTTTAATTGCCCGTATCAATTGGCGTACGAAGAGCTCGCGAAGGATTGCGACAGCGCGAGCGATGCGGATGTTTTTAGTTTTAACGTCAAGGAGGGCGATCTCGTCATCGCTGGGTCGGATGGATTGTTTGATAACGTGTTTGACGAGGAAATTGTCGACGTGGCGACGCGCGCGTTTGCGAGCGCGGGCGATGCGGCTTCCGGTGCGCAAGCTGCGGCGACGGCGTTGGCAAAAGTTGCGCGTAAGCATGCTGAGGATAAAAAGTATGATTCCCCGTATGCGCGCGAGGCGGCGAAGAGTGATACCGATAAGGGTGGCGCCCCGAAAGCCGTGGGATTGTTTGGTGGGTTGAACAAGATGCTMGGCGGCGGCGGCAATCTCGGAGGTAAAATGGATGACATCACCGTCGTCGTCGCAGGCGTGGTGACCACAGCGTCGGCGCAGAGTGAGTTGGCGCAGTCGGAGGCGTTGTGCGAGGCGAATACGAAGAAGCTCGCCGTCGTGCGCGGGCAGGCGTCGGTGGAGGAAACCAAGGTGGCGCGCACGGTGGCGCTTCGCAAGGAGATGGATAGCGCATTCAAGGAGAGCGTGGCGAAGAGTGAAGCGACATCTAAGGCGGTTGCAAACGCCAAGCCTGAATTTACGCGCGCGCAGGTGGATGCCATGGACGCGCCCACCGTGCGTAAGCTTTTACAAGAACGCGGATTGCCGACGTCGGGTAAGCTTGAGCGCTTAAAGGATCGTTTAGCCGAGGTGAAGGCGTTATAAGACGTTAAGTGGTTTTACACTTTTTACAACCACCTACCAGGTACCGGTACCGGTATTCTCGGAATTGTTATAATTTATTTAAATGACTGAGATGGAACCGCCGTTGAGGGCAATTTGTTCAAGGAAAATTAACGACACCGCGACCGCGTACACGCCCTCCACCGCGCCGAGAGGTTCATAATCGTAAGGCGTATACGTGTAGTCATAGTCGCCTTCAGCGCGAGATTCAGATTCAGTGGTGTTTTCATTTTGTCCCGCAAAATACATCGCTCTCGACGTATCCACGCCCGTCGGCCTCGTCGCGTGCGTTCGATTTCCCAATGGTTGAATGTATCGCGAGATTTTTTCCAAAAGCGTCGCGTTGTGATCGACTCCGCCCTGCGCGCTCACCGTCCCGTCACTCTCGCTCTCTCGCGCGGCTAAATCGGCCTCGACGATGCCGTTAACTTCATCGATGATGTTTGTCACCGCGTTGAGAATTTCAGTGGCGTCAGAAATCGCGTTTTCAATCGCCACGCCTTTACTAATCGATCCCGCGAGGGCCACCGCGGGATCGATCGAGCTCGCAAAGTCAATCCCGGCGTCGTAGCCGTGAAACACAATTTGATTTGAAATTGTATTCTCAGCCGCGGCTTCGACGGATGTGATCCCAACGCCGGGCGTCGCGACGCCCACCAACGCGACGGTGATGTCCAGAGAAATTCGTATTTGCGGGTCCACGATGTATTCCTCGAGAAGCGCGATGAATCGATCGCGAATGGCGAGTGGCAATGCCGCGGGAAATGATTCGAACCAATTGGTCGTCATGCGTTCGACGTCGTCGTACGTCACGTCGACGATTTCAGAATCAGCTTGCAACAAACGTCGAGTGCGGCTGAACGCCTCGTCTTCGTCGGCGCTCGCTTCACCATATTTAGTTCGGTTCAAAGCGCGCGTCGCGGCTCGGCGAAACATGCCGCCGTGCAAAGGATGCTGGGTTTGCATGATGACTTCCGAGCCGACGGGAAGCTTCCTCGCTTTGGCTTCATCCCGCGATAACAATCTACGACGACGCTTTGTTGTCCCGCCGTTGATGGAATCGGCTTCATACTCAATGTCGTAATCATTCCCGTCATCCTTTGGCTGCAGCGATTGTTGAATCGCCATCGCCGCGCCCGCGCTGAGCTCCAACCCCACGCCAAAGAATTGTTCAATGCCCACGGCACCCCCAGTGACCAGTTCAGAAAACGCGCTGTTCTCGATCGTCGACGAGCCGTCGACGAGCCACTCTTGATTGAGGTTGAACTCACTGCTCACTCCAGCGCTAAAGTCCTGAATCATCCCCGCCGCGAAGGATGCAAAGACATTGGTGAATTTTGTCGCGCCCAAATCTGTCGTGAGCGCCATCTGAAGAAACTCCTGCGCTGGATTATCATTAAGCGAATTTCGCAGCATGAGCAACGCGATGCGAAGAAACGTCGTGGGCTGTAAAATTGCATTAAGCACGACTCCTGGTGTGGCGAGTAAACGCCTCGACGACGATCCTTCGGGTTCAAATGTCGACGCGCCTTCATTGAGTATCGCATCTGGTGTGGATAACACATGCCTCGACGGTGACCTTTCGGATTCGAGCGCGGTCGCGCCTCGACGCAGCCGGGACGCCGGGCTCCACGTGCTCGAACCCAGAAGCAATGCCGAGAACACGAGCACGCACGCGCACGCGAGCGGTGTATAAAGCCCACTTCGAGTTGATTTCGCTTTCATGCGTGCTTCGGTACGACGTGCGACGCGCACGTGCGTGCGGTAAAAAGTGCGGCGTAAACGCGTACGTGAATTGCAAATGCTGAGCGGAGCATCGAATGTATCAAAGACGTATCAAATCTTGAAGTTTTAGTCTTGGTTAGATCTCTCATGCGACAACCATGGTATCGCGCGCGCGCTGGGCTTCCTCGACGCTCATGCCAAATCGCGCGACGACGGCGAGTACGTCTGCGAGCGCGACGACGCCAACGACGCAATTCGCGTCGTTTACGACCCACACGCGATGCACCGCGCGCACGTCCATCGACGTCAGAACATCCGTGAGTGTATCCGATGGACGGCACGACACCACAAAAGAACGAACGTGTTGAGACAACACGACGGCGTAAGCGCTCGATTTGGGGTTCACGGGCGCGACGCGATCGACGTCGCTCGGCATCCACGGGGACACATCCGGTCGAGAATGCAGAAGAAATTCGCCGACGGGCAACGCGAGACTCGCGAACGACGCACCGCCGTGTAAATGCGTGATATCACTCTCACTGAGCGTGCCTAAAAGCACGCGAGACTGTTCGTCGACGACGGCCACGGCGCCTACGCGATGGCGTTCCATTTCGCGAAAGCAATCCACCGTCGGCGTCGACGCGCCGATGGTGACGACGCCCACCGTGTTGCACAAACCCAAATCTGCAATCGTTGCATTGGTAAACAATTCGGTGATGAGGTCGCGATTGGTGTGCAAGTACATCACCATATCGCTCTGCGATACCACGTGCGTGATAAAGTTGTCGTCGTTCATCACCGCGAACCGATGCGGGCATTGACGCAGCTGCATCGAACCCGGTAAACATTGATGTGAAATGTACAAACAAATTTGCAACGCATCCGCGAGCGTGTGCGTCATCGCCGCCGCGCGCCACAACACCGTGCCGTCCCACTTTGTGCGGCATTTCTTCAACGGCAGACTTTCGAGTTCCAATCCAACCGCCGCCAGCCGTCCCATGGCGGGCAGCACTCGGCTTGCGTCGATGTCAGCCTTGTCCACGGCGTCTATCAACGTGCTCACTAAATCACCCACGGACAAAAAACACAGCGCGTCGTAGGCTCCATTTGGTTGATTTTTATACCGAACCAACGGCATCGCCTGCACTTGCACGCTCTGCATGAGAACCAACGCATCCATGAATGTTTGTGACTCGCTGTCCAACAGCACGGGCTTTAATCCTCGCAACGCGTCGGGACCGCTCGAGAATTCGCTTCTCGGCGCGTTCGCCGTGGCGAGTTTCGTGCGTTCATCCAAGTATCGCGTAAGGTTCGTGCGCGCGAGCACGGAGAGCGGGGTTTCCTTGAGGGTGTCTTTTGACGAAGACATGAGTCAACGAATGAGTCAACGAATGACGTCGAGTCTCGTCGGGACGCGCGGCTCCAATCAATCCGATAATCAATTAATCATCGTCGTCGTCACGGCGTCCGCGGCTTTGTTTGAGACTCGAAATCATGTCTTCGATTTTCTTCGCCGTCATGGCCAGGCGCTCTGGGGTCGGGCCATCGCGGGACAGTTCGGACACCGTGCGTTTGATGAACGCGCGCCTCGGCGTTTGACTATTCGCGTCGGTTGACTGGGAATCGTCGTCGTCGTCATCGTCGTCGTCGTCGTCGATCTCATCTTGCGCAAAAGATTTGCTATCATCACTGAATACGAAACTGCCGTGTCCGCCATCGCGCACGACGGGCGGACGGAGGTCAGGCGAATTCTCGAATGATTCATTCGTCGCGAACGACGACGTCGATTTCAACAGCCGCATCGTCCCGCCGGTGGATGTCGACGGCGTCGCGTCGATATTTTGCGCCGATGCGCTCGTTGACGCGCGCGCATCGGTATAGTCACCGTATTCGTCATCATCGTCGTCATCGACGACGACGTGCGTGAAATCCTCAGCGAGGGAATGAAACTCAATCGTCGACGTATTCGCCAACGTCGCGGAGCCGCGTTCGAGCGGTGTTCCAAAATCATCGTCGTCGTCGCTCGCGTTCACTCGCGCCGCCTCTTGCGCACGAATGGGTGATATCATTCGTAACGAATCAAATGAGAATTCATGGTCATCGATGTCATCGCCGTCGTTCAAGAGCGACGATGAGTCGTCGTCAGAGCTTTCAGAATCCAAATGCGAGAGCCAATGGGCAGTGGAATCCAGCGCCTCTTTTGGATCGCCTTTGTCTTCGAACACGCGTGATGAATCAACAACAAACGTCGACTGCGCACCCACAACGTCATCTTCATCCGTACTCGCGCTCTGTGCGTCTCCAGAATCATCACGCAAAGGCACAAACGTCGATACGGTGAACATCGCGCTCGGCGGCTCGGCGTTTGACTCGCGGCGTTGGTTTTGTAGCCACTCGTCACTCTCAACACCGCACACGTGACGTAAATACTCACCCAGCACCCAAGGTGAGACGTTTTCACTTAACATGGCTAATAAATCATCGCACAACTCGCCCTGATCGTTCAAAAACAATCGCTTCGAGGCGAGCGCCCACGAGGAACGTGAAGCGGCGCCTCCGTTGATGCAGCGCAGCCGCGGAGCGCAAAACAACGCCACAGCGCGCGCATCGTACCCATAATGCCTCGCGCGCGCCTCTAATGGGTTCCCCATAAACGTTAAACTCTCCAATCGCGGAAAATGCCGCAAATGTCGAAACTCTTCGATGCTAATCATGTCATTGTCTTCGACGTCCAAATGTCTCGTCGTCGCCGGTAACAACCGCTCGGCGAGCCGCAACGTAGAAATCGCATTCCCACGAACATTCAAGCTCACCAATCCCCCGCACGCTCGCAAATCAGGCAAACCTTCACCGAGACAATTATGCGATAAATCCAACTCGCGAAGCGCGGGGAAATCGTCGAATTCCGCGTCGCTCGCGAACGCGTTTCGCGACGCTTTGAAGACTCTCAACTTCGCGCAGCTCACCCCGAGGCCGCGCACGTCACGAATCGCGTTCGCCGAGCAATCAATCTCGCGAAGTTCGCGACAATAATGCACGGCGCGCAGATCCACCAGGCGGTTATTCGACGCATCGAGCGCGCGTAGGCGAGGGAGACAGCGCACACCATCCAAAGTCACCAACGCATTGCTGCTCACATTCAACACCGTCACGTGCGCGAATTCGCGCGCATCCGGCAGCGCGCGCAAGCCAAAGCCGCTCCATTTTAACGCATTTATCGCCCGCGCCTCCTCCTCGTCGTCGGCGGCGACCACGTCGCGCTGCGTCACCATCGCAGCGCACCTCAGAGTGAGGTGCGCTTCGATGAGCAAAAGCTGCAAGGGCATGCTCGACGACTACCTCGCGTGCGTCGAACAATCTCCGTGCGTGAAAAAACAGAAATTCTCACTGACATCGTGCGCCAAGGGCACGGACGGCGCGAGCGTGCCCGAGGCGTGCGCGGTGAAGCGGGCGAATTATTTTAGCTGTAGAAAGGGCCAACTGGACATGCGCTCGCGCTTGCGCGGGAATAAAGGCTACTAGAGACCCCGCGCGGTGGCGTCGGCGAGAGCGATGTTGCGCCGCGTCGCGCTCGACGCGGCATGCGGCGAGTGTCGATGGATGTACGCCGCTGAGAGACGGCATGGAGCCGCGGCGTCGGGACGTCGAGGACGTCGCGGTCGCGGAGCCTTTGCGAGGAGAACCTTCACCGCGTCGAATCAGTCGTCGTCGGCGTATACGTGCGTGGATATCGACGAATCATCGCCTCACGTGGATTCGTACGCCTTGCGGCGATGCTGCGCGGCGTTGCGCGTTCGGTGCTTTTATGAGTTTGTCAAGGAGCCGGGCGGAGGCGACGCATCCGACGGGGACGCGTGCGCGCGCTTGGCGTGGTGGAATGATAGAATTACGAGCGAAACCACGCGCGCGACGTCATTTGCGCGAGCAGGGATGCGGGACGTGCGCACGTTTGCGGCACTGGAGGATGTGGCGGAGGATGAAGAGGATGCGTACTACGCGGGCGAGGCGCGCGAAGACCACGAACATCCGGTGGATGTCGCGGCGTTGCGTCGATGGAGCTCTACTGCGAGCTTCCCAGACGTGGCTGATCTCGGCACGCGCGTGCGCGTGATTGGAACGCTCGATGTACACATGGGTAGGTCGCTTCCTGGGGAGTCACTCGTCGGGATTCGTCCCGTCACGCCGAGCGCGGATGACGACAATCCAATCCATATCGTGTCACCACCGCGCGCGTACGCATTTAACGTGTGCGTGTCACCAGAATCACGCGGCATAGGCGTCGCAGAAGCGCTCCTCAACGCTGCAAAAGCGCACGTCGCCGCAAAAGGCGCTCGAGTGCTCTACGTCCATTGCGAACGCGACAACGCCGCGGCCAAATCCGCATACGAAAAAGCCGGCTTCTCCATCGAAGTCGAAGAATCCGACGCCGACGCCGACGCGCTCGCACACACCCCACGCATACTGTTGTTTTGTGACCTACCCTAGTCGCGTTGTATTCCTCAACACAAAATTTAGAACCGTAGCCCGAGCGACGACAGAGACGAAACCGCCACTGTGTGCCTCTCCGCGCTCGTGTCGCGACACCTCTCGCACGGCGCACGCAACACCGAACACGCGCGCGCATTACAACGCACAACACATACATGGTTGTCGCCATCGTGGCCCCGCTCGTGGCTGCCGCCACCGTCGTGCGCCACCGAAGCATTAAAAAATCACTCGAAAACACCGTTGATGATTCAAAACAATCCATCCAAGCTGCCGAGCGCGCGCGCATCGACGCCGAAAGCGAACTCGGGCTGCTCTGCGCCGATCACGCAGATGTCCTCGATCGGCTCGCCGCCGCCGAACGCGCGCGCGATGACGCCGAACAGAAGCTTGCTCAAGTGGAGCGCGACGCCAAGGCGGAGGCGTCCAAAGCGAAAACTGAACGCGAAACCGCGGTGAAGCTGCGGTTCTCGCTCACCGTGGCCAATGGCAGGGTGGAAAAGATGCGAAAAGAGATTGGTGAGTTGAATGTTCGGTTGGCGAGCGAGGGTAAGATGGAGGAGGAAATATCAGAGTTGCGAGCCAAGATGACGTCGGCGGAGCGAAATTTAGCCGACGCTCGACTCAATGTCAAAAAGTTGACAGAGAAGAATGGCGCGCTCGTGGCGGAAGTGTCGCGATTGGAAAATGCACTTGAGGATGCGCGCGGGGCGGAGACGAAGTTGGAGACGGCTCGAGCGAAGAATGCGATGTTGACGAATGAAAAGGAAAGTATGGAGGCGAAATTGGCGGCGGCGACGCACGCGTTGCAAGACGCTGAGGATGCCGTACGCGCGGCAGAGAGCCAAAACGTGCGCACGGCGCTCGATGCGGATGAATTACGAGAACAACTCGTGCAATTACGCGCGCACGAGCTTGAGTTGCAGGTGGAGCTCAAGGAAATGCTTGAAACGGTGCAGTCGTTGACGACGCACGAAGAAGGCGCCGGAGGAGGCGGTTTCGCGTCGCCGATTGAAATCGAACGCGTATTAGCCAAGATTGCGTCAAGCCCGATCGGTGGTCATCATGGCGATTATGAGTCTGAAGATATGCTAGAGGTTCAATCACGAATGGCGATGTTGATGTCGCGCGTGGAGGAATGTAAGACGCCGACGGGTATCGCCAACGCGCTTAAAGAATTGGGCGAGCTCGAAGGTAAACTTCGCGAAATTCAACCCGAAGACGAATCTAACGCGACGGCGTCGTCGCCGTCTCCGCGAGACGTGTCGTCGCCAGATGCGTGGCCAATTTCTCCGCCATCGCCGGTGACGGTTCAACGCGGCGCGTTTGATGAACAAAATGACGACGACGGCCCCAATGTCGCGACGCCGCCGAGAAATTTAAATTTTGACGCCGCGGCCATGTGTGAAAAGTGCGGTCAAGTGGAACGCGCTGAAGGATTGGCGCGCTGCGCCGCATGCCACGCGAAAAAGCAGGAGAAATTAGCCAACTCACCGTTGCAGCGCGCGAAGGAATCGTTCAAGGAACGTTTCGCGTCGCCGAGCAAGGTGAGCGCGCAGGCGACGGATGACGAGTCGGCGAAATTGTCTCCGTTGCAACCAAAGTTGTCGCCGTTGCAGCGCGCGAAGGAGTCATTTAAGGAACGCATGAAGTCGCCAACTGGTAAGAAGAGTAAGAAGAACAAGGGTGGTAAGAAGTAAACGCATCCGCACGCACGTAGACGCGCACACGAATGAATGTAATGAATGGAGGCAACGTACTATATTAATTTCAGCGAGCATTATTGTTCTTCAACGTTTGGGACTGGAAACACTCCAGCACCGTCATAGACGAGCTCCGCGCTTCGCGGACGACCTTGTGCGACGCGCACGATTTCCATGGCAGCGACGTTCGCGGCGACGTTCGCGGTGAAACTATCCATGCACCCGACAAACGCGCCTCGAGGGGACATGGCTGCCGCTCGAGCGCCGACGCGCAAGCGACACGATCCCGCGACGTCGCTCGATATTTCAATCACCGGCGCGTTCACTTCGCGCGCCATGGCGATAATTTCGTCCGCCTCGGCGTATGCACTCGTGCGCACGACGACATTGTACTTGTACGACGCTAAATCATCGATGCCGCACAAGTCGTCCACAGCGCATTCGCGTTGGACAAATCTCTCGCTATCCCCACTAGAGCCGAACACGTCGACGTTACCGACGCCGATGGCGGCGAATGCGGCGATGCACGCGTCGTTCGCGCCGGAATCCGCGCCACACACCAACACGTACATTTCGCGAAGCTTGCCCAGGGAATCGTACCCAAAGAGCTTGGCTTGCGTGTCAAACGCTTCGTATTCGTCGTCTGCGTTCGCGTCATCGGCGGCGGCGTCTCCACTCGGTAAAGCTTCGTACTCGGACTTTTCCGACGTCGGTGCGAGATGTGCATCAGCACGATCAGGGCGATACAACGCTAACGCCTCGACGTGCGTCCATTGGTCGGCTTCTCTCAATCGTTTCGCGTTGGCCGCTCCGCCCATCGCCGCTCGACACTTACTCACCGCCACGGCTGCGACTAGCGCACACATCGTCGCCGTTCCTGGCGCCTCCACGTCACGCACATTATTCCCAGGCAAACATTTACTCATATCCGAGCCCGTGATGCCGAGCAACGGACGAGTTTCTGGATGCGCGCGTAAAAACTCCCAATGCAACGCGGCTTGAATTTCATCCCTCGCCGCGGCGTCGCTCGACGTTAATTCCTCCGCAATCATCGCCGTCGAACTCGGTCGCAGCGCCTCATACAGCGTCTTGGACTGCGCAATGCCCGTGTCGATAAAAACCGTCCCCGTGATGGCGTTCGCAACCGCTAAAGCGAACATCGGCGTCGCGTTTGACCCGCGAATTCTCGCGCACGCTTCGGCGCTCGCGCACGCCTGGGACAACGCTCCTCCTCCGTCACAATGCACGACAACGTCCGCGCCGCTCGACGCAATCATCGCCGCGTCTAACACTTGCCCGCAGTGCGGCGACACGCACACATCGAGCGCTGTAGACCCAGAACGTATCACGCGCGCGCACGCCGACGGAGCGTCTTCGCCGACATCCGCGCGCGCGAATACCCCGCCCGACGCCTCTATATCCGCGTTCACGAGCGCTCGCTCGCGCCCTTCGCGAGGATCATGAAGAATGATCGCACTCGACCTCGCGCACGACGGGTCTTTCGCGATCGCGGCGGCGATGCACGCCGCGACGCCGCCGCGCGCGCCAGTGAGCAACACCTTCATCGCAATCGCGAATGCAACGTCCCGGCGCGCGCGCGCTCGACCGCGGCGCGTGCACGCGATGCGCCCGCGCGTACGTCGATGCGCACTCGCGTTCGCGCGCGTCGACGCGCGCGATGGCGCCGGCGAGGGTGACGGGCGTCGTCACAGTGCGTCGCGCTGTGATGCACTGCGTCGCACGTTTCTCAGCGCTCTCTCGCGCCTCGCCACGCCTCATCGCGTCCGCCTCGCGTCAGCACAGCAGCGCACACAGGCACATTTTCACGCGCGCGTCCTCGCCCGCGCCCGGGTCCTTCGTCGCCAACGCGCGCGGGGTGTTTCAGCGATTCTTTAGTGGAGCTCAAGACATGGGCGAAGACGTCACGGTGACGTTTAGTCATAACTGAGGTGCGCGCGACGCGGTGTCGACGTTTACCGCGCGCGTCGCGATCGTTCTCGACGCGCGAGACGGGGCGCGGCGCGCGCGAGGGCGGTGGATGGGTGTGAGCTCGCGCGCGCGACGCGGTGCCCTCGAAGCGTCGGCGACTCGGCTCGGAGACGCGAGGACTGACTCTGGTTCGCCGTGCGCGGTGTGTTGTTTCGTCGCGACGCAGATGGGGGTATGCAAGAATTCGAAGCCGCAAAAGCGGCAATTCTTAAGGTGAAACCAAACGCGAATGTGATTGGCAATCGCGTGGACGCGTATCCGATTACAGTTACGGTGACGACGGCGGATGGAAAGACGGTGTGGAGCGGGCGACAACAAGGGTTGTTCCGTAAGAATGGACGTCCGGCGCAAAAGGAGATTGAGGATGCGTTGAGAAAGCTTGGATGATGGTGATGATGATGTGCTTTAAATGCGATGAGCTCGCGCGGCGTGGATGTTTTGAGACGATGAAATGACGGCAATTTGTAAACTCGCCCTACGCGAGTCGAATTGGATTCCGATGAATATTCGTCTTAAACACGTGCACGTGAGACGCGACGGGAGATAATGATTTAATATGATTTTACTGTTTTTTGATGCACGATGGTGTATAAATAAATGTACGTCTAAGCGTCGCTGATTTGACTACGTAGCGCGGCGACTTCATCCATGAGCGCGCGCTTCTCGCGCTCACTCGAGGCGAGGTCGCTACGTAATTCTTCACATTCCGCGGCGATGACATCCTTAAGTTTGATAATTTCGATACCAAGCTGTGCTGCTCGGGACAACTTGGCTTTTTCTTTCAAGAACGCGGCTTCTTTGCGCTTAAATTCAAGCTTGAGTTGGGCAATGTCTTCAGACGGAGGAGCGAATTTCGCATCCATGCCTCCCTCGATGATGATAGCTTCGAGCGCTTCAATCTTGACCAAAAGCTCGGCACGTTCATCATCAAACGACGAAGCGTGAGTGGCAGCATTCGATGCCTCTTCCAATTTGGCTTGCGCGGATGCGAGTTGATCTTCGAGCGCTCTCGCGTCTTGGCGCAATTTGTCCAGTTCCTCCTCACGCGCAGCGCCATCTTCAGCGCGTCCTTGTTGCTCTTCTTTAAGATACGATTCGAGCTCATTCATAGCCTTTTCTAATTCGCCGATGTGGCGCTCGTTCGATTCCTTTTCAGCGCGAATGCTTTCAGCGCGCTCTTGCGCGCTCGCTAATTCAGCAGAGAGTCGAGCGATTTCATCAGACGAAGCATCTTGAGCGATGTTCGCTTCAAGTTCACGCACGCGCGTGTCGAGCTCGTCCCGACGCGTCACTGCATTCGTAAGTTCTTCGCCTAGACGCGACTCGGTGTCACGCACGGCTTGCTCGAGCTCGCCCTTGCGCCATTCGAGATCCGCGATGGTTTTCGACATTTGAGCCACCTCTTCAGAGCGGTCGTTACGTTGGAGATTTTCTTCRAGTTCGCGCACGCGCGTGTCGAGCTCGTCCCGACGCGTCACTGCATTCGTAAGTTCTTCGCCTAGACGCGACTCGGTGTCACGCACGGCTTGCTCGAGCTCGCCCTTGCGCCATTCGAGATCCGCGATGGTTTTCGACATTTGAGCCACCTCTTCAGAGCGGTCGTTACGTTGGAGATTTTCTTCRAGTTCGCGCACGCGCGTGTCGAGCTCGTCCCGACGCGTCACTGCATTCGTAAGTTCTTCGCCTAGACGCGACTCGGTGTCACGCACGGCTTGCTCGAGCTCGCCCTTGCGCCATTCGAGATCCGCGATGGTTTTCGACATTTGAGCCACCKCTTCAGAGCGGTCGTTACGTTGGAGATTTTCTTCGAGTTCGCGCACGCGCGCCTCGAAACCATCGCGCTGATTACGCGCCTCGAAAAGTTCGTCAAAGAATCGTGATTCATTTTCGCGCATCGCTTGCTCGACTTCGTGCTTTTGAGACTCAAGATTGGAGATGTTCATCGTGAGCTCGGCAATTTCCTCTGCGCCGGCGGCGCGCTCGATGGTTTCCTCAAGCTCGCGAATGCGTGCCTCGAGCTCGTCGCGATGATGCTGTGCGTTTGAAAAATCTTCAGCAAATCGTGATTCGGCGTCATTCATCGCTTGTTCAATCTCAGACTTTTGGAACTCCAGGGTGGATACCATAGAACGCGCCTCGAGCAAATCTTGTTCGAGCGACTTGAGTCCCTCTTCACTGTGCTGCAACTTTTCAGCAGCGTCGCATAACGCGTCTACAGTGCTTTGTTCGAACGCTTGAAGTTCGAGCTCGAGCAGCTCAGCCTTTTTCTCCGCACGCACGCGCGCCTCTTCGGCTTGCGTCACAAGCGTCGTCACCGAAGTTGATTCTCCCCCGCTCGAAGATTCCAATCTGTCGCGCATCTCAGCCTCAAGCGACTTCAGCCGGAGCTCTTCTTCCCACAACGCCCGGTTGAGCTCCTCTTCTAATTCTCGGTTCTTTGCCTCGCTTTCTTCGAGTGCTTGCGACAGCGCGTCGCTCACCGCCTGAGCCGTTTCATTGTCTCTATCCGACATGGCGCGCTCCAAATCAATCATACGCGCCTTCTCCACGTTCATCGCGTTCGCGTGCGATTGCTTCAACGCCGCAATTTCGCTCTCCAATTCCTTCACACGTGCGTCATATACGTTCGCGTCTACGGTAACATTGTCGACGCCAATCGACGCCGCTTCGGCGGCGTCTCGCAACTCTCGCTGCACCTTCTCCAATCCGCCCCGTTCGTTCACAAACGCATACGCTCGTCGACACACCTCAAGCTCACCTTCTTGTTCGCGCATCGCGTGTTGTAACCTTAATACATCGTCAAGGGCCCCACGAAGCTCATCGTCGCGCGTGGCGTCGGCGTCGACGACGACCGCCTCGCCCTCTTCGCGCTGCGGCGTCCCGGTCGACGTCGCCCCGGCGCCTCGCAGCGCCTCTCGCACCTTCTCCACCCCACCCCGCTCACGCACAAACTCACACGTCTTACGGTACGCATCAAGCTCCTCTTCAGTCTCGCGCAGCGCGTGTCTGAGCATTAACACGTCGTTCTGCGCGTTCCTAAGCTCGTCCCGCGTCGCGCTCACGTGCACCTCAGCCAACGTCTCCGCGAGCTCACTCCCCGTGCGTTCGCGCGCGTCACCCACCGCCACCTCCCGCCCGCGCGCGTCATCCGCGATCGCGCGCCGCGCGTGCGCCGCGCGTGCGCCGCGCACCGCGCCCGCGCCCGGTGCGCGCGTCGCTCGCGTCGCGCGCGCGTCAGCCCCAGCGCTGCTCGCGCACCACCTTATCCGCGCGCGCATCGCCGCCACCGACGCCGGCGTCGCCATCGCCGCCGCGCGCGCGATGCGAAAGCCCCTCACGTGCGTCTCTCGCGCGTCGCAGCGCGCGCGCGATGTCGCGGTCGCGCGCCGTGGTGTGTCGCACCGGTACACACCGATCCGCACAGTCTGACGCGGCACATCAAGCACGATGATGATGATGCGCGCGTTGTCGCCCGTACCGCGGCCGAGCGTGGCGACGCGCGCGTTTTTCGGAGGCAAGGCGCGAGGACGGGCGTCGCTGACGCCGTTTCCGGGGAATTACGACGTCATGGAGCGACAGTGCCGCGAGGCGGTGCGCGAGGCGATGGACGATGGCGTGGAGCTCATCGAGCTCGAGTTCCCGCCCGGTGGGCTCGAGCTCGCGTCGGGGGATCTCGAAGGGAACGTGGAGTGTAACATGTTGACGTTGCGATTGCGTGGGATATGTGCGGTGTTTGAGGAGATGAAGATGGCGGAGTATACGCGCGTGTTGTTTCCGGATAAAGTTGAGGCGCGGTTGGCGTTAACCGGAAGCTCGCCGACTCCGGATGGTATTCGAGCGCCTGAGCAAGCGGAGATGAAGAGCGTGTGGAAGGATTGGCCGGGGAAAATCGACTACGTGGATGATCCCAATTTTTTGAGCGTTTCGGGATTGGATAAGTTGTTGGGTAAGAAGGTGTCCATCGCGAAGCGTATGGACTCAGAAGACGCCGCGTTCGTGGTGGCATATCCTAGCGCCAACATCTCCGAGTTTGCGAACACTCGCGATTTGTATGAGGATTGCGTCAAGGGTACTGGGAGACCGTTGATTGTAGCGCGCGGGGAGCTGCAGCGTTACATTAGTAACTATTATCCGCCGTTTTGGAACGCGGGCGAAATGGGGCCGTTGCGCGAATTCGCGGCGAAATTTACGGGGGTGTACGTCATTTATAACTTTAAAGGATCCAATCCGGCTGTGTTGTTTAGGAGATACCCAGAACCGTGGCAGGTGTTGCGTCGCCGACGAGACGGTGGGCTGGAGCTCGTGCATACGTTTGAAAATTTCGTATCCGTCAAGGATGTCGCGTTGAACATCTTGCCTAGATTTCCATAGTTGTAAACACTCATTATTGTAGAATTCTGCCGAATTAATGTCGAGTATTACAAGGGATGCGCATATGAATAAGTTGAACTTGACTTCTTTACTCCTAGTGCCTGTCGATGTCTTCTAAAATCACTTGCGTGCTGGGTGCTATTCTTCTCAAGTATTTAAACACCCAAAACTTGAACAACACGTCGACGCCCACGGGGACGAGGGAAACAAATATACTAATCGCATCTTCTTGCTCCTTGATGCCGTAGTGTCCGCCAATTTGACGTAACACGGTTTGCCAACCGTCTGCGGAGTGGTAACCCACGAGAACGTCGGACGAAAGCAAGAGAATGAACGCCTGCTGCGCTGGCGCGAGATTGAAAAACGTCGCCTTTGCACCCTTCACCGCAATCTTTGCGTCATCGGCGTAGTATACAAGCGACGTCAACACCGCGGCGAAGAATACCAAGTCACCATAGCGGTTGCCATTGACTTCAACCGTGTGAAGGATCTCCTCAGCCTCGAGGCGGTCGGCTTCGTGGCGCACCTTGTCCGCCTTTTCAATCGCCGTCATCGGCGCTTGACGCCCCATCAACGTCTCAAAGTCAATTCTCTGTTCGAATTTTCGCGTGCGCTCTAAAATGGTGAATTCTTGATCTTCACTGAGCTCTATTGCGGTGTGATCTGCTGATGCTAACTTGAGCTGCTCGGAAATAATTGGATCGATGATGGACAACTGCAACGCTTGGGCGACGACGCTCGGAACGATGTAGAATTTCAATGCCCATCGCGCGGCGTCGGAATTGAGCACGTCCTTTGCCATCTCTATGATTGATTTTTGTGGCTCACCCTCTTGCTCTTCATCGTCGTCATCGTCGATATCGTCGAAATCAAAGGAAACGTCCCAACCTTCGCTCTTCTTACCCTTGGAGGCCTCCTTGGCGAACGCCCTGGCTTTTTCCTTGGCTAAACGTTTCTTCTCCTTCTCCGCCTTGGCGCGCTCTTTAGCCACACGCTTCGCCTCTCGAGCAGCTTCTCTAGCCGCATCCGCCGACTCCATTTCGTCTAAATCCACCGGCGCCTGCGATAAAATTCCGTCAAAGACATCCGCGCTCGGCGCCTCCGTCCCATCCAACGTAGTGCCATCCAAACGATTGCCATCCCACGACAACGAATCACCCCATTCGCGCAGCACCTTCTCTTTATCGCTAACCTTGATCGGCGTGGTGGACTTTTTGTCGCTCTCCGTCTTGGTCAAGCGTCCGAACGACGCTAAACTCTCCGCGAAATAGTCCCGCTTGCGTCGCCTATTTAGCTCTTCGCTCTCCTGCGGCGCGAGCTCAACACTCGCGCTCACATCGACCGGTGCGTCGACCGGTGCGTCGCCTTCGACACTTTCAACACCATCGCCACCACGATCACCATCGGTATCATCACCGCCGCGTTCGCGCGCATCACCACCGTCCTCGTCGCCGCCCGACGCCTCGTCCCGCGTCGTCTCGCTCGTCGTCGTCTCATCATCCGCCACCGACGGCGCATCCGTCGGCCCAGCCACCGCGCTCGCGCGCGACGCGCGTCCCACACCAAACGCCCGCGCCCGCGCGTCTCTCGCGCCCGTTTCACCGCCACCGCGCGCGCACACCGCCGCGCGACACGGCTCGAGGTGACGTTGCATCCGCCTGTCACCGCCCCTCACGCGGCCCCTCACGCGCGCTCTCGCGCGCAACGTCGCGCCGCTCGCGCACGCACTCGTGAAAGACATTTTCGCGCACCGCTGCGTGCGATGTCCGCGCGCGTTTCGCCCGGAACGACGCGCGCGATGCGGATAATGGCGCGAGAGAAATTGTGGTGACGCACCCAGCCACTGCATCTCGAGAAAAATCTCTGAAATCGTCAGAATCACGCGCACGTCGCGCGCGCCGACCGCCCATTGGTCACGCTCACGCGCGCAATCGTTGAAAAAGTTATTGTCGCACGCACTCGCGCGTCATGGTGCGTGTGCGCGCGACGTTCGCGGGGTGTTTGCGCGTGAATTCGCGTTCGGGATCGATGGCGCTCGAGACTGACGGATCACGCGCGCGCGGGTTTTATTGCGTGTAGGTTGTCCTCGCCGCCGCCGTGGTGACTAAAGGCGGTAAAGGTGCGTCGTAGAGTTATGTCGTGATCGTTTGCGGGCGCGCGCGGGGCGCGAATGTGGTCGCGTCGGGCGCGTTCGCGCGTACGGGGTGTGTTCCGCGGGCTGCGTCCGCAAACGGTCCACCGATCGGTTGGTTTTGAGTTTCCGGCGCGCGTCGCGGGCGAGTTCGCGCGCGCGTGTGGGTTGGAGGTTGAGGAACGCGTGACTGACGATTGCATCGCGCGTGTTGGTTTGAATTTTACAGCGTTGGTGTCGAGACAGTACGTGCAAATGACGCGCGTTCGCGTCGAAGGGTTGCTCGCGGCGTTTCCGAAACTCGTCGGGTCTGGGAAACAGCACACGTACGTGGAGACGGAGAACGTGCGGTACGTGTATCAACCATTGGAATGTGGGACGATGTATTTGTTGCTCGTCACGACAAAGGGGAGTAATATTTTAGAAGATTTAGACGTGTTGCGTTTACTCGCGAAGACGTTGCCCGAGTACACGCGAGGGCAGGTGGATGAAGAAGGCGTTTCTTTGGCGGCGTTTGATTTAATATTCGCGTTTGATGAAATTATATCGTTGGGGTATAAGGAAAACGTCACGATGAGTCAGGTGAAGACGTTTACGGAGATGAATTCGCACGAAGAAAAGCTTCATAAGATGATGATTCAGAGCAAGATCAACGACACCAAGGATGTGATGCGTCGCAAGGCGACGGAGATTGACAAGGTGAAGCTTGAGACGAAGATGCACGCGCAAGGCATGGGCGGAGGTGCACAACGCGGCGGATTCGGTGGCGGCGGTGGATTCGGCGGTGGCGGAGGCATGCGAGGCGGCTTTGATGGCGGCTTTGATGGGTCGCGCGGCGGCGGCGCCTTCGACGGCGGTCGCGCGGGTGCGTTTGATGACGGCCGCGACGACGAGTTCGGCTACCTTGGTCGCGGGGGCGGTGGTGCAAGCGGTATGGATGACCGCATGGGTGGTGGTACTGGTTTCCGCACGCAGTACAGTGGTGATATGGGCGCGTACGGGAAATCGCCGAGCGCTGGCGGCATGCCTCAAAAATCGCTCGCCGGTCCCAAGAAGGGTATGCAACTCGGCGGAAAACCAAAGACGAATCAATTTTTGGAAGATTTACGTGCGGAAGGCGAACATGTCGAACACGATTTCAACGTCGGCGCCGTGTCGTCGCGCGGCGAAGACCGTGCGGTGTCCGCGCCCGTCGTCCCGAGCGAATCCATCAGCTTGGTCGTGGAAGAAAAACTGAACGTCCGACTCGGACGCAACGGCGGTTTGGAGTCCATGGAGGTTCAAGGGAACATGTTACTTGAAGTCAAAGATGAAGACAACGCATTGATTCGCGTGTTGGTGAATGGTGGGAAAAATCCTGGCTATCAGTTTAAAACCCACCCAAACATTGATAAGGCGTTACATGCGAATGAAAATATTTTAGGCTTGAAGGACCCCAACCGTCCTTTTCCGTGCGGCTCGGCGCTCGGTGTGCTCAAGTGGCGATATTCAACCAAGGATGAGTCCGCGGTGCCGTTGACGATCAACTGCTGGCCTTCAGTCACGGGAGACCAGACCGCTGTGAGCATCGAATACGAAGCCAGCGACGCGATGGAGTTGCAAAACGTGGTGATCTCAATTCCCGTCCCGCGAACCCGTGAACCGCCTGCGGTGACGTCGTGCGACGGAGACTTCCGTTTCGACGCTCGCGGGGGCGTGATGGAGTGGAACATTCAGCTCATTGACGATAGCAACCGAAGCGGGTCGATGGAATTTACCATTCCCGCCGCCGACACCGATGGGTTCTTCCCGATTGATGTGCACTTTTCGTCCAACAAGACGTTCTGCGACATCGAAGTGGCCACGATCACGCGCACCACTGATGGCGCTCCGGTCAAGTTTTCAGAAAAGACCATGATGCTCGTCGACTCGTACACTGTTGTTTAAACTCACTTGGATCGTCGAGTTGTAATTGCCATACAAAATACACTGCTATTCAACAAAATATACTACGCGCGCTACTGCTATGGCGACGTGCTACCTATCATCGATCACTCGTCGAATTCTACGCTAATTTCGAGCGCGCGAGCGATGAAAATCGCCCACGCGACGTTTTGCATTTCGCGTTTACGGTTTTTGAAATTGAGCACCACGCACGTCGCCGCGGCTGAAATCACCACTGCGCGTAGCACCGGAATCACCGCATAGGTGCTGATAGCCATCAACGCCTGGTTCAACGCTAACATCGTGCGTTGATGAATGTACCTTCGCTTTACGAGCGTTTGCAAGAAGAATTCCAACACGTACGCCGCATTCAGGCACAGCCAAAACGCTCGAAAGCCTGACGAGCGCACGAGCGCATACGCGTCGTCATCCTCGGCAAAAATCATGCTCACATTGAGACCATGCAAAATCACCGTCTTATACAGGACGTATTGCCATTTCTTGAGCCTATACAACGTCGATTCAAAGTCGAGCGCGCCTTCAGAGTAGTTGGCCGAAAACGAGTTCACCGGAAATCTCGCGCGAAACAGCCAAGGCGATGTCGCCGCCGCGCACGCCGCGCACCGCCACGCAAACCCAGCGGAACGAAAAAACTCGCTATCACAATGCCATAAATACGCAATCTGCACCGCGTTGACGATTTGATAAAACAAATGTTCGAGCATTTCATCACCCGTCACCGTCGCCTTGGCGTGCAACGTGCCGCTCGCTTTATTCGGCTTGGCGCGCGCGTGCGCCTCGGCAAAATCGCCATACGCACTGGCAGTTAAAATACACCCAGACACGGCTAACGCGGCGTCTTCAAGCCGAGCGATGGCGACGCCAACATCGGCGTCGTGGCTTCGAAACGCGCGCCAGCACAGCACAGCCAAGTGCGCGGCGCCACACAACCGGTGCCTGCGCCCGATGCGTCCCGTGAACGCGCGAACGTACCACGCGCACGCGACGGCGATGACGACAAAGTACCAATATATCGACCGCATCAATCCCACGGGCGCGGCGTGCGGCGACATGTGTGTGTGTGGCTGCTGCGAGACGCGCTCTGGCGCGGCATTCGCGGAGCGCATTCGTCATAATCGCGCGCGCCGACCGTCGAGCGCGTCGCCATAGACGACACGAACCGCTCGCGCGCATCACACGTACCGTTAACGATCGTTCAGGCGCGATGAGTTCGTCTAAACGTAAAGCCTCCGTGCTGGAGAAGACGCTGAACAAGTACAGAAGCGGGCAGAAGGCGGCATCGAAAATCATGACTGCCGCCGCTCGCGATCGCGCCGCGCTCGATGCGCGTTCAGATGCGCAGTACGAACGCATGAAACGCGCGGCGGAGAAGGAGAAGGCGGAGCGCGAAGCGGCGTTGGCGGAGATGGAGATGCCGGTGGAACCGGTGAAGATTGTCGCGACGAACATGTTGGCCAAGCAAAAGCACGCGATCGACACGTTGTTCAAGCAACGACGAGCGATGAGTAACGACGATTTACGCGTGTTCTTAGGGTTTGATTGTAACGTTGGAGATTTGTTTGAAAGTCTCAAGGCGCACGATAAGGTGGAGTACGATGAGGAGACGAAGATGTTTAGGTACAAGGCGAAGCACGACGTGATGTGTAAGGAGGACGTGTTGGAGCTGGTGAACGCCACGCCTGATGGATTGGCGATTGATGAGATTGCGGATGCATACGTGAAAGCTGTGGAAGATGCCGTCGCTTTAGCCGAGGAGGATGGGAGCGTCATTTTATTGACGAATACGGAGACAAAGAAGAAGGTTTTGTTTAGAAAGCAGCCAGAGTACGAGGTTGAAGTCAACGGCGAATTCGTGGCGTCCTTCCACGAGGTGGAAATTCCCGAGCACGATGTTGATTTCGACAAAGCTTTGCGCAGAGAAGGCATCGAGCCAACGCCGAGACCGGTGTACGACTTGGGCCCGCAACCAGAATTGGTCAAGGCGAAGAAGAAGCGCGCGGTAAACTTTGAGCGCATGAACGTCACCAACGCGCACATGCCCGAGCTCTTCAAGGCGGCACAAGTCGATCGTTTGGACGGCTAAAATATGTACCAGTAGTTTCATCTCAGCATAGCTCACGTAGAAGTACTGCAATATGTACCGTTTTCTAGAAGCGTCATCAACTCTCACTCGGCTCGTCGTCGGAAAATTATAATTGTCGGAACGCAGTCGTCCCGTCTTCGGAACATTACAATCGTAAACTAACGAACGTGCTATGACATGTAAGCGACCATAACCTAATCCCACGCCCTCGTCGGCGCACGAGCGACGATATACGCGAGAAATGATGGCCCGTATGAACAAATTTGGGGGATCTTGAAGCATATGCGCATAATGAGGAAAATCTACGCGCTGTTCGGCGCGCAGTCGTTGCTCATGGCGCACTTACCGAGCGACTTGACGTTGTCATTTTCGAGACCATCGTACGTTTTGATGCATTGAAACGCGCACGCGCGGTCGCCGTCGCAATCAGACAGACACCTGGCGGTTTTGCGGCACTGCCAATCGTGCGCGCACTTCTTAACCTCCCAACCGCAGTTGTTCAGCAGGCATCGCAGCACGGCTCGGTTGTCATCATTTGCTTGACGGTTTTCACGAATGCGAGCCCACCAACCATCGGAGCAGGGCTCCATCCAGCCGTGTGAGTGGCCTTTGTGCTTGCCCCATTTCTTGGCCTCGGCGGCGTCGGTGAGCATCGCCATGACGGCGACGACGATGGCGACGAAGAGCGTGCGCGTGTTCAATCGAAAAGAGGACATTTCGTCTGTGAGTCGCAAGGTTTGGCGTGTCGAGTTCACGCGGGCGTTCGTGAGCGTGAAGGAATGACGTCTCTGTGTCTGTTCATATTTCATTCACATAGAACACATGTGGCACACGTTCTCTCGGAATGTCACGCGTGAGGCGGCACGGTTCGCGAACCAGCGCCTGCCCACGCTCGGGTTGACGTCAGCGATGATTTCACACAGAGGCGTCCGTCGCTGTGTGTATGCGATGACGTCACTGCGACGTCGGGACTGGACGATCCAAAGTAGGAAAAACACAAAAATTATTACAAACACTGAGCTGCCGTGAAGGCGAAGACGTGAACCGCCGTCGCTCGGGCTTTATTTTAGAAATACCGCCGTCAAGGCGGCGAGATGAACGCATTGCGTAACGCTAGGTTCTTACCGATCGGTGTCTTCGGAGGTAAGTGCGAAGGATCGATGGCGGACGCCGCGGCGTCCGCCATCATGGCGACAGCCTTGATGCCGCTCGGTGCCGCGGGCATCTTTGACGTCGTCGCTACGGCAGTAGACGGCGTCTTAAATGACACGTCTACAGTCTTACCGATCTTACATTTAGATACAGTCTGTTCACGAGCAGCTAATGACTCGTGATGCGCCTGGGCGTCGACAGAAGTCGTCGCGGCGTACGCCGCTTGCTCCAAGTTCGCCTGCGCCGAAGCAATGTACTGCTTTCGCCATACTTCTTCATCACACGTCGCTTCAGCCGCTGCATACGCGGCCAGACTAATTTCCGCGCGCAACAAAGCCTTCTTAGTTTGCAAGTGCGCAGCCATTTCAGTGCGGAGCAACTCTTCGACGGTGCATCTGGTTTTCTCACTGCTCAGGAGCTCGACGCGCGCGGCCAGCGCCGCCACCAACTGCTGCATTCCGATGAGCTTGTGCGCCAAGAATGCCGATGTTTGAATGATGCTATCATTTTCGTTGTGCGACATCACTGCGCCACTAACTTCGGATCGCATCTTTGCCAACTGCAACTTTGCTTCCTGCGCTTCAGACTGAGATTCGTTCAACAACGCCTCCAAATTGGTGACAATAGTCTTGTACTCATCAGCCTCACGCTCGGCGCGGTATTGGCGCTGCTGATACGCCGACGCCGTCATGTGTAACTCACACGTTCGTGCGATCGCGTTATGTAATTCTGCCCGGAGCATTTCATCAGGAATGTGATGAATGCTCTGCAACGTCGCCTGAGCGATTTGTTGTTGCGCGGCAGTCGTATCCTCGTTGATCGCCCCCAGATCGAGTTCAACTTGCCGAATTCCACGAATTGGTCGCCCGGGAGACATTACACCCGTCGTCGCCGCGCGCTTGCGTGCAGGAACTGGCGACATAGGAATACCACCAACAGACGTGAGCGCGTCGAGCAAAACACCCATGCCGCTGTGAGGCCCAGCCTCAGACTCGCGCTCCGGCGTCATGCTCTCGCGCACTTTGAGTTGTGACGCCAATGGCTTCTCGTCCGCACTTGAAATCGACTGACGAGAGCGTTTACGACTTCGATCCTTCGCCGCCAATGTCGATTTTGGGATTTGCTTGGGCATTTGCGCTGGCGTCACAAACGCCGGCACCGTCCAATGCGATGACTTGTGCAAACCACCGCACGTGCACTCAGCCTGATCGCTGGAGAGCAGAATATCGTTTTCACTGTTGCCTTTAGTGCCGATAATCTCTACTTGCGCTAACAGCGGACACAGTTCGAGCGCTTGCAAGTTGAAACGCGTGACGGTGAACAAGTAGTTGTCGTCGTTCCCGTAGCGGTTACGATCGAGATTCGTCGAGTACGCGTTCCCTTCCTTGTCGCTCAGCTGGTGACGACGCAACTCTTCCGGCACCCGATGCGTACCAGTGTTCAAAGCCACAACCTTGGTGCGTCGAGTGTTGACGCTCAATAACTGTAAAATGTTACGAGAATTATCCACCCGACTGCTCTCCGCCGCGTCGAGCGCCTTGAGCGTTTGTAAAAACGCGCTCGTCACGCTCGGACACGCCTCAGTGGTGCTAGGCAACGTCTTCCGCACGCTTGCCGGAACATTGTGCGTATAATGCTCCCAATTAAAATTGATGCGATACAACAACTGATTATTTGTCGGACGCTGACGCCCCACCGCCGCCGACGGCGGAGACTTCAATGCCACCGCCTCCTTCGTAAACGATCCCGATCCCCACGTCGATTGCTTCAACAGCGTACTAATCCCCGTCTTCGACGACGTCACCGTCACCGTCTTCGCCTTGACCGTCTTCACCGCCGAAGCCTTCCCATGTGAGGACGAACCGCCTCCTCGCGCGGCGCCGGCGTTGGCTCGCGCCGCCGCATTCTCCTTCGCCGCGTCCGCCGTCGAAGACACCGTCGACGTCGACGCACCATCTCGCCGCGCGCGCGCCGCGGCAAAACCCTCACTTTGTCCTTGTCGCATCGTCGGTTCGTACTGCGCGCACGCGATACGTATTCAAAACACTCGTCAGTCAGCAGTCAACGTCAATGCGGATCACCATCGCGTCGCAAGCATTCGCGCACCACCACCCGTCCGCGCCTACGACCGCGTCCACCGTGGCACGCATACAATACATCCCCTCACCACGCACCTTTACCGGCGGTTTACGCTCGCGAGACTCGCGCATGACGTCCAACACGAACCGATTCGCGACGCCTGTCGACAGATCGATCGATCGATCGATCGATCGTTCCTCGACGCGTTTCGACACAAATGCCTCGCGTGTGCGCCGTTATCCGCGCGCGATCGCGATGCAAATCGAAAGAAAGAATGATTTCCCGTCTGTGTGTCGTCGCGATTGACGCGCGTCGCGGTGTGCGGGCGCGGCGGCGGCGGCAAGGGCGACGTCAGTGGTGTCGTCGGGAACTTCCGACGTCGCAACACACATTTTCAAATTTTTGGCGGGAAATTGATGGTGTCCCGTAATGTTTGTCATAGACGTATTTAAACTAAAGTAATCATCAAGTGTCCGATAAAACATAAATATATTTATCATATGTATACAGTACAACAAGATGTGTATGTATGGTCAGAATGTCCGAATTGCGATAGAAAAGTGTCACGCGAAAGTCCCGAACGTGGGAAAAAAGTGAGGCGCGGAGTAGAAGCGCGAGAGAAGTCTCTGGCGGGCGTTTGGGTGTCTGTGGTGGTGATAATGAATACAAATGCGTACGGTGAAGCCTAGGGGTGATTGATGGTGATGGTGTATGTCTACGAGGCGTCGGTGACGAGGGCGCGAAGTTCAGCGATTTTTTGAGCGCCTTCGCGATTGAGATTGTGGAGTTCCATTTCTCGTTCGCCTCGAGCGCCTGGTTCGTATTTGATCACCGCCTTGCCCTTGACTTGACGCTCAACCTTTCGTCGAGGTTCAATCATCTCTCGGCGTTCGTAGGATTTTAGGCGATCGCGAAGGAGGGAGGCGCCGCCTTTGAGAGTGCGGAGCGAGCCGCCGTCGAGCTCGTCGGCGAAACGGACGGCGACGAGTTCCTCTTCGTGGCGAAGTTTGCCTAAACGTGCGGGCTGGGCCTGCCGGCGTTCTTCTCGTACGGCGCGACGACGCGCTAAGCGTGCCTCGCGTTCGGCTTCTTCGGCGACAATGTCGGATTTCAACGCCTTGAGGTTACTCAAATCTCGTCTGAGTTGCTTCGCCTGGCGATTCGCCTCCTCTTGCGCCTCTGCCTCGGCGCGGCGCTTCAACTTGTTGCGCTTAGTCTTACTGTATTTATCCGCCGTCACCGCACGATTACGATTGCTGTCTTCATCCCCGCCGGCGCCGCCCACACCGTCCTCCTCGTCGGTTTCGTCAGCCCCAAACCCGCTCTCAAAGTACAACTCATTTACCAAATTCGCCGCCGCGACGTTATTCGACACCGGCACAACGACTGGATTCAGATACTTAGCTTGCTTTTCTTTGAATTCTTTCGCGAGAGCAACCGCGACGACGTCCTCGCGTGCGTCTTTTGGCGGATTAAAACTACAACCCGGATGTTCGGGCGCCACCGCGCGCGCTTGCGTCGTCGGCGCCGTCAACTTCTTCGCCAGCTTATTAATCCCTCGCGCCTTGGGCGCCGCCGTGCCCCACACGTCGAACGCATTCGCTTCACCACTCGCCTTTGCCGCGCTGGCGCCGGCGCTCTTCGCCACCGCACCTCTCGGCGCTAAACCTTTCGACGCCTTGGCTCTCGCCGCGTCGCCCTTTGACCGCGTCGCCTCCTTCGCCCTCGATGGCGGCGCCAAAAACATCTTTCCCGCGCGCACCGCCACGGGCACCGGATACGACTTTTCCGCAGGCGCCTTCACGCACGCCGCATCCACCTTTAACGCCCGTTCGCGCGCTCTATCGCGTTTGGAGCCCACGAGCGCGGCGCCGCCAGCCGCCGGCGCAGCCGAGTTGTCAATGTAAAACAACGAATCATTCGGCAGCGCCGCCACGGAGGCTTTCGCGCTCGCGCGCGCCGATGGACGTTCATCCTCGAGCGCGCGCCACGCGGCTTTGGATTGTTTCCGGCGCTTCGGCATCGCGCGATGGCGACGATGTCGCGAGGCGCGGAATGGCGTTGTCGAGGCACGGCACTCATTCGCACGGCGCTCTCGCCGCGAACGTCGCGCGCGATGTCCACGCGCGCGGCGAGCGTGGGGCGAGAGACGATATATGCGCTGGCGAGCGCGCACGGGCGCGCGGGCGTGGCGGTGGTGCGCGTGAGCGGGCCGAATGCGCGCGCAGTCGGGGCGCTCGTGGGGACTCGGGCGGTGGTTGAGGACGACGTCGAGCGCGCGAGCGCGAGCGCGAGCGCGACGCTGAGGGCGTCGATGACGGCGTCGACGTCATCGGCATCGACAATGCCGCGCGGTTTCGCGGCGATGCGGGGCGTGGACGTGGGGGCATTGCCGCCGCGAGCGATGCGCGCGGTGGAGTTTCGGCGCGCGAGCGACGGCGAAGCGTTGGATAGCGGATTTATCGTCTGGTTCGCCGCACCGCGCTCGTTCACGGGAGAGGATGTGGTGGAATTACACATACATGGCTCGCTTGCGGTGCAGCGCGCGATGCTCGACGCTCTAGGCGGACTTGATGGGTTTAGAGCCGCCGAAGCGGGTGAGTTTTCGCGTAGAGCGTTTCGTAACGGCAAGATGGATTTAACCCAAGCTGAGGGCTTGGCTGACTTGCTCAATGCTGAAACCGAAGCACAACGCGCACAAGCGTTGAAATTGTCCCGGTATGGTGCACAAAGAGCCATGTACGAGCGGTGGCGGAAGGAATTGATGACGTGCGCCGCGCATTGCGAAGCGGCGCTTGATTTCGGCGAAGAAGAAGACATTTCGAGCGATATTGTCGAATCTGGCGTGCGTGCGCGCGTCGAGGCGTTGCGCGAGACTTTGCAAGGGTACCTGAACGCCCCAGCGCGAGGAGAGCTGATTCGACGGGGCGTGCGTGTCGCTCTGGTGGGCGCGCCAAACGTTGGGAAGAGTTCGATGCTCAACGCGCTCGCTGGACGTGAAGCCGCCATCGTATCACCGCACGCTGGAACGACACGTGACGTTCTCGAAGTCGCTCTCGAACTAGGAGGGTATAAAGTGATCGTGAGCGACACAGCGGGGATCCGTGAGACCGCAGATGACGTAGAGAAGCTCGGCATCGAGCGCGCGCTGAAGCGCGCCGAAGACGCCGACGTCGTCGTAGCGCTCGACGATGTCACGTCCGACGTCACATCTGGCGCCCAAGCACTGAAAACATCGGCGGTTAATTTATCCAACAAGACTGTCATCACCGTCTGGAACAAGATTGACGCCTTGTCGCCGGGAAAACGGCGTGAATTATTAGAAATTGAGAACGAAGCCGCCGCCGACGGCTACGACGTCTCTCGCGTGAGCTGCGTCACCGGCGAAGGATTCGACGATTTTGTCGCCACACTCACGCGTATCGTCAAAAATAAATGTTCCACGAATGATCACGTTGATGATGACGCCAACGCACTCGCCATCACGCGTTCGAGGCACAGAGTCAACCTCGCCCGATGCGTCCAGGCGCTCGACGCCGCGCTCGACGCTCGCGCTCTCGAGCTCGGCGCCGAGGAATTAAAACACGCCTCACGCGCCCTCGGTCGCATCACCGGTGCGTATGACGTTGAGGACGTCTTAGACGTCGTCTTTAAAGACTTTTGTATCGGTAAATAGCTTTGTAATTTATGTACGGTAGCATGCCAACGCCACAAATTTTGGCCCAAAACGCAAGAAAAGAGCTCTCACCCGAGCACCTCCCTCACAACCGCGCGCGTTCGACCATCGCGCACGCCGTCGCACACGCGCTGTTGCAAGCATGGTACGTAGTAGATTCGCGCGGTCGCGCACACGGCGCGTCGCGCGCATCTTCGAGCGCGCCGCGGCGCCGATCGGCGCTCGAGATTGTGTTACACACGAGCAAGATGGATCTGCGCGCGGTTGACCGGCGTAACGACGACGATGGTGACTGACGCGCGCGTACGCTCGACAGGGGTTCGGAGATACCGCCGGGGAAGACCCCACCGACGCAGTCGGGGCGTTGTTTCCGGTGTTCGTGGTGTCCGTGCTCGGGACGTTTTTGATTCCCGCGACGCTCGCGCGATTGGTAAGCGCGGCCAAGTCCGCGAAGACGACGAGCGCGCTCGGCAAAGATGATGACGGTAAGGTGATGGTGAATGAAGTTGCGGACACACAGAGCGATTGGGGCAAGGCTGCGGCGGCGACGTTGAAAAAGCGGAAGATGACGACGTCGAAGCGAGTGAGCGGGTTGTTTCGAGGGAGTAATCTGTGGTACACGATCGGGTGGATAGTGATGATTGTGTTGTGCGTGTGGATCAACAACACGCCATTGGAAGAGAAGGGCTTTGATCCGTACGATATTTTAGAACTTCGCATCGGGGCGACGCCGAAGGAGATCAAGAGCGCGTATCGCAAGTTGAGTCTGAAGTTTCACCCGGATAAGAACCCGGACCCAGCTGCGGCGGTTTATTTCGCCGAGTCAATCGCGCCGGCGTACAAGACTTTGACCGACGACGCGGCGAGAGAAAACTTCGAAAAGTATGGGCACCCGGACGGGAAGCAAAGCACGAAATTGGGTGTGGCGCTTCCCGAGACGCTCTTTGGCAAGGGCGTCATGGCGCCGGTAATGTTGATTTCTCTTGTCGTGGGCGGTATTCTTCTTCCGCTCGTCATCGCCATGTATTCCATTCGTAGGAGTGAAAAGTACGGCGGGAGCAGCATCTTGAAGCAGACGCAGTACAACTTTACATCGAAGATGAAGCCCGTTTTGGCGCTTCAGCGCCTTCCCGAGACGCTCGCGGTGGCGCATGAATTCATCGAGATGCCTGTGCTCGAGGGACAGCACGAGGAAGTGAGCAAGCTTTTGAAAGAACTCAAGAACGAGTACGACAGCAAGGACCAAAAGCTCATGAAGCGATTCCCTCAAATCATCAAGGCGCACATGTTGATTCTTGCGCAAACGTCGCGCAAGACGCACTTGTTATCAGCGCAAATGGCTGCGGATGCGCGCAAGATTGGTGCTTTGATCCCGGGTCTTTTAGAAGAGTTGTTCAAGTTGTCATCGATGCCTATCAACCGCGCTGGTCACATGTTTGCGCGCCCGCACATCAGTACCATGGAGTTTTACCAATGCTTTACGCAAGCTGTGCCGATTTCAGTGCGCAAGGCTTCGGAAAAGGATGCGTCTTTAATGCAGCTTCCTCACTTCGACGCGGAGAAGGTTCTCAAGTTAACCAAGAAAGCATCCAAGCCGGTGCACACGGTTCAAAAGTTGCTCGAACTTCCCAAGGAAGATCGTGAACAGATGTTGAAGGATGTCGGTGGATTTTCCGCCGGTATGGTGCAGGACATCGAGCGCCAGTTGCTTATGATTCCGCAAGCGACGACATTTGAGGCGTCGTTCGACTGTGATGGGGACTCGAAAATTCTCGAAGGCGATTTTATCACGGCAAAGGTGAGCGTAAAGATTGCGCGAGCGGGTGGGCCGCTCGGTGGTGCTTTGGCGCCGACGCCGTTTTGCGTTGCTGATCGCAAGGAAGGCTGGCGCTTATTCATCATGGACAGCGCTACGAATACGATGTTGCGCGTCGTACAATTGGACAAGGCGACTTTGCGTCGCTGCGAGATTGGTGACGGTGCGGAAGAAATCAGTGTCCAGTTTCCCGCCCCGCAAGCTGGATCATATTTGTTTAGCGCTTCCCTCATGAGCGATTATTGGATTGGCGTCGACGCCAAGGCGGCGGTGAATGTGAAGATTGGCAAGCGCACGAGCGAAGCGTTGCAATCACGCGAGCCTAAAGCGGCGTCGGTGGGTGGAAAACCGTGCTGCAACGACGCATCGCACGACCACGGCGCCGGGGATGCGAGCGATAGCGCGAGCGATAGCGATGGCGACGACGATGACGATTACTCCAGCGACGAAGACGGCTATCCCAGTGATGAAACTGGCACATCCGAATCCGATGACGACGTACAAGTGGCTCGTAGAACGCAACCTTTGCCGAAAAAGCCGACGAGTGCGGCGGAGAGACCGGCGGAGGGTGCTGCGAAAGCCGCCGACACGAACAAGGATGGCAATGATTCGTCGTCCGCCACCGACGTAAGCAACCTAGACTAAACAACGAATACCGCTTGCTAAAATACAAATCTACATAATCTACATCTACGCATACCATCTGCCGATGCCTCCTTTATCTGGACGCCACACGCCGACGACATCGCCCGCGACGGGATCCTCACCGCTCGCGTCGACGCGTTCGTCTTCGCGAATAGCAAATCTTCTATTCGGATCCCAAAGCAACGCCCCGTCGGCGCTTTGCAACAACTTTAATCTTGACAACTGACGACGCTCACCCTCGAGTTTTACTGCCTCAAAGTACGCATTATTCATGCCAACCGTACCGACGCTCTTGGCTACGTTTCTCAACCGTTTCGTCTTCATCCCGCCGCTCGCCGCGTTGGGTGATAAATTCGCCAACACCACCACGCACACCCCACACGCGCGCGCATAATCCATCACAAGTTTCACATCGTTATCACTCGTCACGAGCATCATCACGTGCTCGCGTCCGCGTACGATTGCATCCACCGTCGAACCGTCGCCGACGGTTGGCAACGCCTCCGCCGCCTCCGCCGCTCGCTCCGCCCATCTCACCGCCTCCGCGCGCGCCGCCGCCTCTTCCTCCGCACTCACCTCTCTCAACGCGCGTTGACGCTTCGTACTAAACACCGGTGCCGCCTCCACCGCCCCCACCCCCGCCGCCGCCACCGTCGAAACCCACGCGAGCGCGTCCTCCGCCAGCGCCGCATCCGCCGCATCCGCCCCTCCCTCACACCGCACGCACGTCACCCCGCACACCCCTCCGCCCGCAATCACCCCTCGCGTCAACCTCCCCAACGTCTCATCGTTCGCGTACGCCATCACATCGCCCTCGATCGTCCCGAACGCCCGCGCCGCGCGCGCCACGCGGTGCGCCATCGCGCGCTCGTCATCCGCCCTCGGCGCGCAGTTATCGACGTCCCAGAACACCTTCACCACCGCATTCGAACGCGTCGAACGCGCGGGGCGACGATGGGCGCGTCGTTGACGTCGCGCGCCGCGATCGGCGACGTCGACGCGCGGCGTCGCGTGCGCGCGCGCCGACATGTGCCGGCGCCGCCGCGTTGGTCGTGTGGCGGTGTCTAAACCCTAGAGATGGGGTTTATCTCACGGTATCGCCGTCGTCGTGCGTATTGTAGCCCGAACTTTAGCCAGAAGTCTGTCCGTGCGGCGTTGAATTGTTTTGACTTTGCGTCGAATCGTGTCGTCTAGTACGATGTCTACGTCTGCTTAAAATGATGATGAGCTCACACCATGTATTGTTAGTTATATAGAGACATGTACATCATAATACGTGTAGTACTGTATGTGTTAACATGCTATGATTCGGTATTTGATAGTATCGAGAGCGGCGCAGCTCGACCGGGTTCTCAACCCATGTATATTCGTCAGATGATACACCGCGTGGAGGTGATCCTGGATGGTCCTTCACTAGTACCAACGATCGATGTAAGCTTAAGGTCCAATCGGTGGTCGCAGCTCAGCGCGTTCTGTGCGTAAAGATGTGATGATGATTAAAAATAGCGAGCCTGTGGACTCTAACTATACGTCATGAGTCATAACGCATCACGTATTCAAGACTCGGGAAGGCTATGCAATCATATTTAGCCCACAATAATCCTAACAGTTGGTACATAGTTTAAATACGCACGCGCCGGCTCAACCCTGAGGGTTTAAGGCATTTCTCACCCCTACATGCGGTCGGTCGGACACGCCGTATGTCCGAACGTCCACCCGCCGCGTCCCCCGCGCGCGCCCTCGCGCGCGGTCCGCCTTTCCCCAGCGCGCCGCGTCGCCCACGAGGTACGTTCCACGCGCGACGTCGCGCGAATGACGACGACGATGACACCTTCGTATTTCCGCCGCGCCGCGCGACGCATCGTTCGCGCGTTGTCACCCCGTCGCCGGGGCGCACGGGGTGATGCGACGACGATGCGTCGCGCGCGCGGCGGTGCGATCGCGCGCGGATGCGAATGGCGTTGAGGATGCGTACGCGCGAGCGCGAAGGCGATGGTGACGCGCGCGGATGATGGGTGAGGGGTGTGCGCGTCGCGTCGCGCGCGGTGTGACGATGGGCGCGTCGTCGCGTGCGGTGGACGTGGACGATGGGCGCGTGGGGTGTGGGTGGAGGAAAAGCCCTAGCCGATGGCGATCGATCGATCGGTCGGTCCGGCGCGCGCGTTTGGGCGAGGATCGTGGGCGTCGTGCGTCGAGGGCGCGTGAGGAGGATGCGCGCGTGGGCGCGTGTTGCGTGCGGGTGCGGTGGAGAGTGTTGGGTGTGTGCGCGTTCGCGGAGAAGCCGAAGACTAACCGAGTCGTCGTCGCGCGTTTTGTTTTGTGTCGTTCGCAGTCACCATGCCGCCGAAGTTTGACCCCAACTCCGTTTTGGAGATTTTCATGCGCGCCACCGGTGGTGAAATCGGTGCCGCGTCTTCTCTTGCGCCGAAGATTGGTCCGCTCGGTTTGTCGCCGAAGAAGGTTGGTGAGGACATCGCGAAGGAAACCGCCAAGGATTGGAAGGGTTTGCGCGTGACGGTCAAGCTCACCGTGCAAAACCGCCAAGCGAAGGTTTCCGTCGTCCCGACGGCCTCTGCTTTAGTCATCAAGGCACTTAAGGAGCCGTTCCAAGACCGCAAAAAGGTCAAGGGTATCTTGCACACCGGTAACTGCTCTTTGGATGATATCATCGAGGTCGCCCGCGTCATGCGCCCGAAGTCGTGCGCCAAGACGCTCGCGGGCACTGTCAAGGAAATTCTTGGTACGGCCAAGTCTGTGGGGTGCACTGTTGAGGGCGAGGACCCTAGCGATGTCACGGATTCCATTGACGAGGGTGACATCGAGATCCCGGATAAGTAAACGGTTTTTTCTCGGTTGTCTTCAGGAGTCGGTGGGGGGGGTGACGTCGCCACGGCATTGTTGGAGTAAATGTCTCACTTAGCAAACAGTTCGTAATTCTATACGTACAGTCTAATCACACGCACGATACATTTCGAATCCGCGCGCGCGTTCAACGTGTTTTCAAATCGCCTATTATTAAGAAGACTCGCTGGGCTAAAATTCTATGACTTTATCGCCGCGGCGCTCCGCCACGGATATTCTTTCTGGTATCACCTTTATTCTCTGAGCACCAAACGGCAAAGTTAAAGGACGACTGACACACCCACGAGCACTGACGCGCGCGACGGAGTCGTAAAAGTTGAGTCGACGTTCCATTGTGGCTGACAAAATCCGCGACGGCGCGGTGACCACTTTGACGGGCATGGCGAGCGCAAACGAAATGAGCTGACCGAAACTGAAAATCACGGTGCGACCAAGTTGCGCGTGCTCACGGAAAATCTTGACATCAGGCGCGACATCCTCGCCTGGGCGCATGAGTGCGCGCACGCGCTTTCCGTGAAGCACCGCTAAAGATGTTGGCGCGCGTGACAAGGCTGAAAAGATCCACATGATTGGATTGGAACTGTTCTTTGCAAATCGCGCATACAACGAGCTGAACGCAGCAATTTCCGCCTGTTTTGCCCGTAGTTGCTCTTGTTCAAACTCTGCCTTTGCTCGCGCGCGAAGTTTGACGTAGTCATCCTTCAGATCATCCACAAGAGCGTCGCGAACGGCTTGCATGGTTTCCAACGAAATCGGTACGACGGGCACGTACAACCCGACGAGCTGCAAAAAGTTCTCGACACGAACGCACTTATGAATCATGAAAGATGCGCTGATAGGGAGCACTGGTAGTATACCAATCACCCAAACGCAGTGCCATAGTCTGATTGGCGAGTAAAAGTCAACAAGACGCACGAATTGGCGCAAGACGAACAAAATGAGACACGCCACAAATGTCAACGCAATCGACAGCGCGGCAAAGTATCGACTCAAAGCGACGTTACCCCACGTCACCGCAGTCACCGGACGATCTAACGTGCTCGCTAAACTCTCAAGCTTGCCCCCGACGACTTTGCATGATCCAGGCATTAAACGAGGACCCCCGGAAGTGATGACTTTGTCGAATCGTACAAGCGTCGTTCCCGCATCTTTGATGATCTTCAATAGGTTCCAAACGGTCTTTTGAATGATAGCCAAGATGACATCAGCGGGATTATTTGATACGAGAATAGAAAACACATGATTTGCGATATTCCGAGGGAGTATACTCACGTCTGGAAGTTCATCATCGATGCCAGCCTGCGCACGCCTAGCCTTGCGCTCTTGCATACCCTTCCTCACAGCTTGTGCCGAAACCTCCACCGCACGACCTTTTGCGCGCAACTTGACGAGTTTGTACTCTTCAAGCAACGCATCTCTGAACATGCGAAGTTTTCTATTCTTCTTCTTACCCAGTTTTCTCACTTCGTGTTGAAGTTGCGAGATTTGCCCATCTTTCGTTTCTCCCTCGAATGGCGACATCAGGGCGTACACTTCATCTGCAATGACGTGCGCACAGTAACCACAGAAAAATATACCACTGACAAGCCATAGTAAGAGAAAACTTGAGATGATTTCCGCCCTGAAAGTCCAGCAGCACAAAGTATGCCAGACAAACCAAGCCGCGTTTATCTTGAAGCGCGTTGGATGCTTTGCGACGAACAACGACGCTCTGGCGTACATTTTGAGCGGCGCTAAGATCGATTCCACCAATCTGTGGAAGCTTCGCACGACACCGTCCACAGTGTCTGGTACGTGATGAGATTTAAGTGGAGGGGGTGCTTGCCGTAGGTACCATCGCCATTCCGCACGTTTAGGTGTAAATGCTACGCGGATGCGAGCGTAACCCTGCCAATCCGAGAGAATTTTCTTTGATCGCAAGTACACGCACATTGCATGCATATGATTCACCATCTCCTCCTGCGTAAGAAATGCTCTGTTTGGAGGAGTGATGTTGTACCATGCGTCGACCGAACGCCCTGGGGCTTCCATGATGGATTGGATAGGAATGGACACCGCGCCCAAGATTTGAGTCCCACCGTTCAAGGCATCAGGGCACGTAAAGATGACGCGAATGTCACCTGTCGCTTCGGTGATGTTGAATTTGAAGAACTCTTGACTGGAAACAATGTTTTCTTCGCGGCCATCCCACATGACTGTAGCCGCTACGTGCTTACCAAATTTGTTTCGACCCTTTGTGCGTTGCTTACCAGTAAGAACGCCGACAAATGGCGCAAAGTCTTGATACGGCGTTGGATCACCAATGACAGACTCGATGTTGAACATAAAAGTCCCAAGGGTCGGCCGCGCAACTTGATCGATCATCCGCAAATCCAACGGTGTGGTTTTTGCGTAACCACATCCGATAGCGATTTCAATTTCGCCGAGCGAGCCATCCTTGGCTTGCAGCCATGGTGCCTCGCGGAGCATCGGATTCAACTTCACTTTATATCGCTTGAGATCACCCACCGCCATATCATCAATACGTATTTGTACAAAACCGATTGGCGTGCCTGATATGAACTTTTCACCCTCTTTGGCAGGATTTCTAGCACCCAATTCATCTTCAGCACCGTTCGCAACGGCGTCGTCATCCAAAGTTTTCATGAGACCAATTTTTTTGCCAATCGTCTTTGAAGCATTGGTAACTTGCTTGGAACCGTAAACAAGTTTCAATTCAGACAATACTTGTATCGTCAGCGTGCGACTGAGATGTGATTTCGGAAATGCATGAACAACGTCGTCAAAGTCAAAATCAGTCATAACGTTCTTTTGCACGTCGCCGTAAATGAGTGTTCTGTGAGTATTGAGAGACATCACCACTCTTGTGTTTGTGCTTTGGGCATTGTATCGGATCGGAAGTCCTGACATATTAAGCGTCTGGACGTACAAATACTTGTTCGTTTCGTGCGAATTATCGTATCTATCAGCTTCTGAAATCTGAGGTGGTTTCCTCATGTTTGGATACGGCGCGCGCGTCGTGCTGACACGCAAGATAATCTCACCCTTGATACGATCAGGCGAGTTCCAAGGTGAAGAAGCATCCGTTCCACCCACGAGAAAATTTCGATTGGCATCAGTACCGAATAAAGGCGTTACTATCTCTGCCCAAGCACCGTCATCGGGCAAACCCGCGAGCGAAACGTGCGCCTGACCCATGAGCTTCTTTCCAGCCATGTCTCTGTCGTAAAGGTCCACGAGAACTCTTCCAGCGCCCGGCCGGGCAACCAAGGTAAAAACCTCACCAATGCCGTTATTCCATACCGGGTGCAACGTGTTCTTCACCGTTGAACTTCTACAAAACTCATTCAATGGAGCGTTGTCGATGGAGACGTAAGTAAAAGCGTCACAAGAGCCCGCTCCACCATCCACACGGAATAGGTTTCGCGCAGCAACGACAGCAACGTGCACACTGCGAGCTTCTAAAAGCCCCTCGCCTCGTTTGATTTCTCCTAGAGATACATTAGCGTCGAACATTCTCTTCTCGTCAACAATTTCTGAAACTTGAACTCTGATGGTACCCAAGTCTTGAGTCGCCCGCGGATGAATGTAACATGGCTCACCAGCCGCGTCCGCGGTGATGCGGCGCTTGAGTTCTATTTCTAAATCAGCCAACGCACCACCTCGAGGAATGTCCGACAAAGGAAGAGCAGCAGCGCCGATAAAGTTTGGTGAAGAGAGCCTATCACGGTCCCAAACTGTCAGAACGATCGCTTGACATGCTTCATCTTGAGGAACGCAAAGAAAATATCTTTGATTCCACACCGGAAACGTTGTCATCCGCTTAGTCCTCGTGGTATATCGGTCATCTACTAGCGTTGTGTTAAATCCAATCTTCACGAACGGATCACTCGTGCCAGAACGATCAGCATCATAAACCCCTCGCGCGTTGAGCACGCTCAGAATGACGTATTTTGGTCTGCTTGACGCCCCGCCTAAGGTTGGCGTCGGTCGCAGTTCCCATTTTGGAATTGACGCGCTCGGCATTAAAGTAGACGCCACTGACACATCCAACACGCTCTCTGCCGAGGGTGTTACTTTGGGCCAATATCCGTTGTCACCGATGGCAGGTTCTGAAAAGATACTTTGCCCAACTGTCACTCGAATTTCAGCATTTGTCTTTACCAAACCCTTTTTACGAAGCTCCAAGTCGAGCGTCATTTGTGTGCCTCCTCTAGGAATCATACTACCCGCTATTCTCGCACTTCCAATCTCCACTTTTCGTCCGAACGAGCGCAATTCTTTCAGTTTTATAAGAACATAACCGCCGTGCAGGCAATTTCCAAAAATGAAACGCCCAGCCTCTGGTCCCCACAGCGGACAATCAGTACCTTCTCGCAAATTGGTCTTCACCTTCTTTCTACTGCGAAAGCTGAACTTTCGATGGCCTCTATCGATCCAATTCACTTGCACGTACGTCATTCTGGATTCTGTGACAAACGCACCGTGCGACGTCACGCCGTGCACCGTAACTTCAACAGAATCCAAAGAGTCCACCAACCTCTTCTCGTGCCTCGCGTGCGACGCACATAAACTCGAGATAGTATCTTGAGGTAGCGTGGCTGACGTCGTCGATACGCTCAAAATTTTCTGCGAATTCAACCGCAGCTTTGCCATTTTTTTGAAGTTTCGCTTTGACTTTCTCACCAGCGCACGCGCTTGCGCCGTCGTCGACGAGTTTCTACGCAACGTACGTTCATTCAACGTCATCGCGCGGTCGAAATTTGACCGCCGGTTGATTGTATCACTCGATAACAACTGGTCGATGACTTCAGCCTCGAGCGTAGCCTTCGGGGCTTCCACCTGGCTCAACGCCGTCGACGGACCGAAAGCGCTCGAGAGCGCCTGCTCAGTCAAACGCCGCATATCTTCAACGTGCGCATCAACACTCTCGTCAGCCGTGTCGATGAGATTACCTATAGCATCATCGAGTTCCGCGCTGCGCTTTTCCGTCGCGCCCGCGTGCGCGAAGAGCGAAAGCGGCGGCATTTCGTTTCAATTCCGAGAGCGCCTCGGACAATTGAAAATTGAAAAAGCTCACGCGCCGCGACGACGCGCGCCTTCGTCGAACGCCACGCGCGCGCAAACACCGGTCGCCACGCGCACGCGAGCGTTCGCGCGGCTGATGTTACCGAGGCGCCGCGATGTGTCGGTCTCTGTGCGTCGCAAGATGATTTTCACAAACGTGCGCATGCAATGCAGTTTTTGAAGTGTTCCTACAGTGTGAGTAGATATTGAATCAATGAATGCGGTACAGCTGCTGCGGGTGCGCGCGCGATAATATGAGTGCGCGTCTACGTTTTTGTGTCCTTGGTGTCCACGATGTCGTCCGCACTCGCATCCTTGGTCGTTGACTTGCCATTCTTGGATTTGCTACCATTTTTTGATTTCTTGCCCGCGTTTTCTCGAGTGACAAAGGACGCCAAGTTGCGCTGCTGCTGTTCGAGCTGCTGCTGTTGTTCCATGAGACGACTTTCCATGTCGGACATTTCAGCAATCACGGCGTTCATTTCGCTTTGAATGGACTCCATGCGTTTACGAATAGCCTCAGGATCTTCGCCGTTTTTGGCGAGCCCGGCGGCGGCGGCGGCGCGTTTGGAAAGCGCCTCGGCAACCTCAACGTCTGCATCTTCTTCGGCGTCATCCGTATCCTTCTTCATGCCTAGCATGCGGAACATGGCACTGACGCTATCCCCAACGCGTTTTCGAGTCAGGCCAACTGCTGCGCCGGCGCGTTGGCGAATCGTAGCGAATCTTGACGTGGTTTGCGTCGTCAAATCGGTAATCATGCCATCGTACTCCTTCGAGGCTTCCACGCCGGAGCTCGCCGCAGCTTTCTTCAACTCCGTCGCCGCAGTTACCATTGTCGTTCTTGCTTCTACTTCCTTGAAGCTCATCGTGCGAAGCAAACCTTGCAAGCCAACGCGCATCTTCTCCAAGGTTTTCTCTTCTTCAGCGACCGTTTTGGCGTCGGCGCCCGTATCCTTGAGCCGCTGAATCGTCGTGCTTTGCTTGGCTATGTTTTCTTGTTGACGTTGGATGCGCTTTTCGAGAGAAAACATATCYGTTAGCATCTCAGCGGTTTCAGCCATCCAGTTTTCACCTCCACCAGCTCTGATTTCAACCTTAAGCTCGGTTGGATCGACTTCAAAAAATCTGTGCTTGAGCGCTTCCTCGGCGCTCGGGCGTTCGGTAGCCTCCGTGCCTGGTTCAGCTTCGTACGGACGAGGTCGTAACAATTCAGCCGCGAGCTCCCACCCCGCGCCATCGCCAGCGTCTAACACCGCCGTCTTGGATCGACTAAACTGTCCTTTGTTCGCTTCGCGCCACTTGTACAAGTCGTACTTGAACTTTTTCAAGCCGCGGTTGAATCCTTGCAAGCCGCTATTCGTCCGTAAGCTCGGCATGGCGAGCTGCATGAGCACGATGCCTGCGCTATACATATCAAACCTATCGGGTTTGTGCGACAACCATGCGGTGGTGCCGGCGGCGAGCGCTATCGGGCCGAACATCTTTTTCAAATCTGGAGCGTCATCCGTGGGAATTAAAAATTCCTCTGGCGGCGCGTACTTGGGATCCATAATCGTCTCGTCTGGCGTGAAATTGGTCCCAGTGCGAAA
Organism: Ostreococcus mediterraneus; assembly: GCA_012295225.1. Classification (NCBI taxonomy): domain Eukaryota; kingdom Viridiplantae; phylum Chlorophyta; class Mamiellophyceae; order Mamiellales; family Bathycoccaceae; genus Ostreococcus; species Ostreococcus mediterraneus. The sequence goes on from WMKK01000007.1 coordinate 704,167, forward strand.
GCACGCGCATGCACCGAGATCAATCACCTTGAACGTCGGCTCTGGCTTCTCCGCGAGCACCAAGTTGTGCGGCTTCACGTCGCGGTGCACCAAACCAGCCTTGTGTACGGCGGTGAGACTTTGCAAGAGCTGCGACACGGCTTTCTGCGTAATCTCCAACTCTGCCGCTGCATCGCCTCTAAACACGTTGTCGCGCCCTAAAAGTGCCTTGGCCAACCCAGTAGGATAATCAGGCTGCGCCAAATACTGCGCCAACGTCCGGTCGCCTTGATATCGCCACACCAACCACAAGCCTTCTTTGCTCAACGCGTCGTTTGCGCCCGAAGTCATCCATTCGTCTCGCGACACTCTAAACGACCCCAAAAACTCCGCACAAGCCCCTTTCGCGTCGCGCGACACGCGGTCATTCATCCAAGATTCAATTTCTTGCAACTCCGCCGCGCCCTCCACCGTGAGCTTGGGCCGTTTCATCACCACCGCTTCGCCTCGCGACAACCCGCGCGCGCCCGTCGTCGCCACGCGTCCTTCGTATACCACCCCAAACGACCCTTCACCAATCTGTCGCTCCATGATAAAATCTGTCTTTGTAAACTTCGCACCAGCATTCGTCACGACGCGAACCGCACGTCGCAACGCCCGCGCGCGTCGAGTCGCGCCCGCGCCCGCCGCGTCTCGTCGGCCCGTCCCGGCGCCCGTCGGCGCTCGCGTCGTCAACGCCCCTCCCATCAACACAAATCACACACACAACGCACGCGCGCACGCGCGATACTCAATTCAACTCGTTCGCCACCCACCGCGCGCGCGCCGTCCCAAACGCCACGCACAGCCGCTCGAAACGACTGGATTAATCAATGTATCCAGCACAGATGATTTCAAACTATATCTTCACCGCGCCTCTCGATCGCCTCCACGCGCGTCGCCCGCGCGCGCGTCGCCTCGCGTCGCGCGTCCAGTCGATCGCGTTCGTCCGTCCGCGCGTTTGCCGCCTCCGCGTCGCGCGCGCGATGTCCGTCCGCGCTCGCGTCCGCGTGTGCCGCGCGCGCATCCAGCGGCATCCAGCGGCGCGCCGCGCACACATCGCACCCACCTGGTCATGATTGGTCAACTAGTCCCCCTCCGGTGTGTG
>WMKK01000007.1:705622-806365 GCA_012295225.1 Ostreococcus mediterraneus
CTGCGAGATTCCATCCATCGATACTCGCGATCGATGCGCGCGCGACACGATCGATGGCGAGTATCGATCGAATCTCGCGCGCCATCGATCGATCGCGCGCGCGCGGACGCGACGACGCCGCCTTCGGATCCCAATCCCTCGCCCGTGCGCCGGCAGTGTTCGTTCGTCGTCGCGTGCGTCGGCGCGGGCATGGTCGATCGCGCGGCGCGCGCGTCGTCGTCGTCGTCGTCGTCGTCGGCGGCGGCGGCGGGACGGGGGCGCGCGATGGGCGACGCGCGACGGTGCGTCGCGCGCGCGCTGCGCGCTGGATGGCGCGCGAACGCCGCGGGCGACGGCGATGGGGGCGGGGGTGGGGGCGCGCGCGCGTCGGGGGCGGGGGCGTCGGCGTCGGGGGCGGGGGCGTCGGCGTTCGGGCGTCGGCGTCGGCGTCGGCGTCTCGCGTCGGTGTCGGCGTCGAAAGCGTCGAAGGCGTCGGGCGCCGGTTGGGCGCGGTCGCTGGACGACAAGTTGCGCGCGAAATCGACGACGACTCGCAAGTTACCGGCGCAGGAAGAGGCGGCGAGGCGGTTGGCGAGTGGTATCGGGGCGACGATATGCGTGCGCACGGTGCTCGCGCCGTTAGAGCGCGTGAAGATTGAGTATTTATTGAATAGGAGCGCGTTGAAACCCGAGGCGTTGGTGCGGAGCATCTTCACCAAGGAGGGACTCGGTGGGTTTTGGAAGGGGAATTTATTGAATTTAGCGCGCACGGCGCCGTATAAGGCGATTAACTTTTGTGCTTTTGACACCTATCGCGGGTTTGTGATTAAGGCTTTTCCCGAAGGGAGCGATGGGAGGAAAATTGGGACGTTGTGCGCGGGCGCCGGCGCGGGCGTCACGGCGGTGTTGACGTGCTTTCCGATGGATGTATTGCGTACGCGTTTGTTGACGACGGGTGGTAAGGCCAAATACGGGTCGTTGATACAGTGCGTGAAGACCATGTACACGCAAGAAGGTTTGTCGACGTTTTATCGCGGCATTACGCCGGCGCTCGTGTCCATGGCGCCCAACGCCGCGGTGTACTACACCATTTACGACGGCTTGAAACATCGTCGCATGGCACAGCTCGACGAGGAGCTGCGCGTGAGAATCGCCGCCACAAAAGACACGCGCGAGCGCGCGAAATTAGAGCGCGAATATCCATCCAAGACTGTGGAGGCGTCGAATATGATGTTGTTTGGCGCGCTCGCCGGCGTCGCGTCTGAAGCGTCGACGTATCCGTTTGAAGTCATTCGTCGTCGCATGCAAATGCAAGGTGGACGCTCATCAGCGTCGATGGTCTTCGGCCGCGAAGCGCTTCGTCGGATGACCGTCACCTTACGGTCGATCGTTCGTAAGCAAGGTGTTCGTGGATTATACGCCGGTTTAGGCCCGAGTTGCATTCAAGTGCTCCCGTCGGCGTCGCTCGGATTTTTCTCCTATGAAATGTTCAAGCTGTTGTTCCAAGTGGACTGACGAGACCCGTCGGGTGACTTCATGACACCAACGAAAACAACACATACTACTACTACAGCAGCAGCAGCATTAGCTTTTTCATCGTTCCACCTAGCCACGGAGCTCTTCAATACCACGCTTAGACGGTTTAGCCTCACTTCGCGACTCCCATGACAACCATGTACACGCGCGGTGACCCGAACGCGCCGGATGACCGCGGTCCATCCATGATGCAGCGACACGCTGAGGCACGCGCTCGCGAAGCCGCGCACGCCACAGATGCGTATTTACGACGAGAGTTCCCGAACGCCACCGACGCGACGCTCGCGTTGGCGCTGGAAAAACACGACGGCGACGCGCAGCTCGCCAAGGATGCGTTACGAGAGTTCTTCGACGCCGAACGCGCGGGACGAACGACGATGACGACGACGATGATGACGACGGGAGGTGCGGGGTCGAGCGGACGGGAACGACGTCGACGGCGGCGACGCGACGGGAGCTCGAGCTCGAGCCCGAGCGACGACGACGGCTCCGACGACGACGGCTCTCGAAGCGGTCGTCGACGGCACAAGAAGCACAGAAAGTCCTCGGATAGGAGGAAACACAAGAAACACAAAAAGTCGTCGCGCCGTTCGCGGTCGAGGAGCGCGTCTCGAGGCGACGAGGGGAAGAAACCAGAGAGGCGAGCGTTTGGCGACGACGAAGCCGAACGTCGTCGAGAGCTCGCCGAGGCGCGTGAGAAGGAAGCCGCGGCGAAACAACACGCCATCTTGGCGCGTATGCGCGCGCAGGGTGGCGGCGCGGCGCGAGATGGTATGCGCGAGCAAGAGCTCTTGCGTTCCCAGCTTCAAATCGCGCACCGGCAAGGCGACGTTCACCAAGTCGAACGGCTTAAAAATTTGCTCGCCAAGGACGACGCGCTCGATCGCGCGGCGAAAGATAACTATGGATTTAGGGCGAACGCTTAAACTTGCGCCAACTGCGCGCGATGATGTATGTATAGAGATTCTAGGTTTGCTATCGATTGCTACTTTTACTACCGAGCCGACGTCGACGTCGACATCGAGCGCCGACGCCCGTTCCTCAAACGTCACGTCGCTCGCATCTTCTCGCGCGTGCCCGCACCGCCGAATCGCGTCGCACGCACGACGCCCACGAGCGCCCCACACGCGAATCCCGCGCTCATCCCACGCACGCACGACACCGGCCACGCTTGCCACGGGCGGTTCCAATCCAACGGCGCCGGCACGGCGCCCACCCACGCGCCCGCCACGCCTCCAATCACGCTCGAGCGCGCCACAACCTCTCGCGCACCGCGCGCATCACCCCTCACGAACACGCGCTCGATGCTCGCGCGGTCGCATCCGATATCCATAGCCACGGTGAGCCCGACGACAGCCGACGCGTACGCGCCAAACGCCGCCGAGCGCGCCCACGTCGTCGCATCATCGACGCGCAGCACGCTCCCCGCGAACGCGAACGCCACCAACACGCACGCCACGACGCCTGCGCACCACGGCGCGATCACGCGCGCGACGACTGCGCGCATCGCGCGCGCACACGACGCCCGACGACGCCCGACGTCGCGCGCGCAGTTGGACAACGCAACCTCCAATACGCGCGACGCGACGACGCACGCCGCGCTGGCGCCGCCCACGCGCGCGAGCGACGCGACATCGCGCGCGACGCATGCCGTGGCGCTCACCGCCAATGCGCGCGCGATCGCCAGCGCCGCGTCGACGCGCATCGATGCCCGGCAATGGCGTCAACTGTCACGTCATTCAAAACCAAATCTCCACATTTCCCGACGCGCGCGCGTCGTCGCGGACGCCGCGTGCGGGATGAAATTCGATATCGACGCGCAGCGTCGGGTGATTCTCGAGCACATCGCGCGCGCGGACGCCGCGGCGGCGCACGCGCGCGCGCGTGAGGATAAGTTTATTCCGAAACCGCGCGTTCGAGACGACGAGGCTGCGCGTGCGCGCGAGAATCCGGACGTGGTGAACGTCGAGGACGACGACGCGGAAGTTGGGGTGGAGTACGAGCAGTATCAACCGCGGTACGGCGCGATTGAGGGCGGCGAGCACCCCGATGCGGTGGTGGAGACGGGAACGTTGGCCAAGGTGTCGCCGCCCGAGCCGACGTACGCGCACGCGTTGGGCGACTTGGTACGAAACGGCGCGTTAAGTGCGCTTCAGCTCGAGAGCGTGACGTATGCGTGCATGAGACACGAGCAGCGGTTGAAGGATGGGTCTCGCGCGGGTTTTTTCTTGGGAGATGGTGCGGGCGTGGGGAAGGGGCGACAGATCGCGGGGTTGGTGTACGAACATAGACGTAAAGGCGGACGACGCGTGTTGTGGGTGAGCACGAGCGCGGATTTGAAATTCGATGCGGAGCGGGATTTGAATGATATGAATGCGGCGCCGGCGATGGCGGTGATTCCCGAAGGCACCGCTGGGTTACCACAAGGGTCGTTGGAGCGTGTTTTAGACGTCGGCGTGGTGTTTTGTACGTATTCGCTCCTGACGCAGCGTTTGCCCAAGACTCCAAAGAATGCGTCGACTGAGGCGAATTTGCGCGCGATGCTCGTGCCTGGGTCGCGTTTATTGCAACTCGCGGATTGGTTGAAGGGTGACGAGCACGGACCGTTGATTGTTTTTGATGAATGTCACAAGGCGAAGAATTTAATGAACTCGACTGGCACGCCGACCAAGACGGCGTTGGCCGTCGTGGCGTTGCAACTCGTCATTCCCAATGCGCGCGTGTTGTATTGCTCAGCCACGGGAGCGAGCGAACCGAAAAACTTGGCGTACATGACGCGGCTCGGGCACTTTGGGTTTTCTAGCATGGTGGATATGTTGAGCAAGTTGGAAAAGTCTGGTTTGGGCGCTCTTGAAATTTTCGCGTGCGGGTTAAAAGCGACTGGTAGTTATCTTTGCCGAACGTTGTCGTACGCTGATGCCGAGTTTGAATTAGTGAATTGTGAAATTGGTCCTGAAATTAAGTTGATGTACGATAGAAGCGTGGCGTTTTGGACGATGATGAAGAAGGTTTTCTACGCCGTTGAACTCGCGCGCGGGTACCCAGACGCACAGGCGTGGAAGGGTGCTCACGGCAAGGACATGGCGGCGCTCATTCGATTGTTCTGGGCCACACATCAACGATTCTTTAGACAAATGTTACTTTGCGCCAAAGTTCCGACGCTCGCTCGAGCTGCGCTCAAGGCGGTGACTGAAGAAAACTTTGCAGTCGTCATCGGTTTACAGAGCACCGGCGAAGCGAGTCTCGCGCGTATGCACGCAAACGACGACGAAGGCGAGGATGAAGACTTTGCCAGTTCTCCAGCTGAAATGCTTACGAACTTTTTGATTAAGAACTTTCCGACTACATCGAGTCAAGCATCTGCCGAGTCGCAGCAGTTGTGGGATAGTATTCTCACGGATGTCACAGAAGTCGCCATTCGCTGGTGCAGCGCGGAGACGATTGGCGAAGTCATGGCGCGACGTCCAGCGGGTCGACGTCAAGTTGTCGATGACGACGATTTGAACCAAGGTCCCCGTCCTGGTGCGCGACCGAATGCTGACAATGTTGGTGCTGCCGGTGCTGCTGCCGGTGCTGCCGCCGGCGCCGGTGCAGCAGATGCGAATGACGACGACGACGAAATCGAGCTCATGGTTGAAAAGTCGCTCGACGAAGTCTTAGCTGAGCGTATGGAGGCGGCCAAGTTGGCGGGTGATTTCTTTGATTTAACCGAGGATGACATACATCAACGCGCTCGCGCCGGAGCGAGCGAAGCGCAAGTCCGTGCTATGGAACAAAAGCACGCGTTACTCGAGGCTGAGGAAAAGGTGCGTCGCGAAAAAATGTTGAACGAAGAACGCGAGCTCGCAGCACGTTTGCAGCAGCAAGTCAACGGTGTGGCGCAGGTTCCAGCAGCGCCGCAAGCTGTCAATCATCCATCGGCGGAAGACGCGGCGAATGTAGATGCACGACACGAGTCTCCAGCCGCGGCGCCTCGTAATCCAGGTTCTGCCAGCAAGCGCGCTTCTCCAGCGGGAGGCGTCGACGACGGCGGTGATGGTAATCAGCCGAAGATGTCTCGAAGTGAAAGCGATGGACCCGCGCCGCCCGCTCGTGGTGCTAAGTCCGTGATCGATCCCGAAATAATTGAGCTTGATCTTTCTGATTCGGATGACTCGGATGAACGAGACTTTATGGACAGCGTGCAAAAGCGACGTGCAGACTTTGATCAACAACGTTCGTTACTCGGCGTTGCTGGATCTTCTTCTGGAGCAGCCGCGCGTCATCAGCAGCCTGGTGCGCCGCCCGTGAAGCCCATGGCGCCTCGCCCACCCGCGCCCGCGCCTCGCCAGGGACCGCAAGTGAACGCGCTCAAGCGTTTGCAGCGGTTCGTTCGCGAGCGCGATCTGCGTCCGGCTGGAGCTCCAGTCATGCGTGAAGTGAAGCCACAAGTGAAACGCGAAGGTGGAGTTCGCCGCGCTGCCGCCGCGGCGGCTGCCGCCAACGCCGCCGACGACGACGATGAAGACGATGATTTAGACGACGAAGACGAGGACGAAATGATGGGCAATCCTAATGCTCGGCACGAAATTGGGGTGGAGAATCAGCACTTGTTACACATCCGCGCGCTCTTGATTCGGGCGGTTGAGTCGCTGCAACTTCCGCCAAATCCTTTGGATAATCTCATCGGTTTGTGTGGCGGTCACGCAAACGTAGCCGAGATGACGGGTCGCAAATTGCATCAAGTTCGTGATGCCGACGGGAGAGTCACCACTCGAAAGCGTTCCACTGACGAAGCTGTCGCTGGTAAAATGCTCAATCTCAGCGAGCGCAAGAAGTTCCAGGACGGCGATAAACTTATTGCAATTATCTCAGACGCCGCGAGTACGGGTATCTCGCTTCAGGCTGACAGACGCGTTCCGAATCAACGACGGCGTTGTCACATGACGCTTGAGCTTCCTTGGAGTGCTGATAAAGCAATTCAGCAGTTTGGTCGTTCACACCGCGCAAATCAGTCTAGCGCGCCGCTCTATCGCATTCTCATGACACCGTGTGGCGGCGAACGACGATTCGCTTCGAGTGCTGCCAAACGTCTTCTCTCTCTTGGAGCATTACTCAAAGGCGACAGACGTGCGCTAGGTGCGGGTGAGAATTTGAAAGAGTTTGACATTGATAACATGTATGGATACGGTGCTCTGAGACGTATGATTTCTGATATCCGCGGCGACACTGATCCGTTGGACTGCGTCAAATTTCACAATGGCACGTTTGAGCAAGTGAAAGAACTTATTTGGCGCGAGCTCATAAACCTCGGACTTGCAGAGATCGATGACCGCGGCAGGCGAACCATTCCTGAAAGATATAAACCGGCGCCGAAGGTTTCGTTGTTTCTGAACCGCTTGCTTGGCATGCCCATTGATTCTCAAAAGGTGATTTTTGATTACTTTACGCAAACGTTTGAAGGTTACATCAAAGAGCTCAAGACACTCGGCAAGTTCGATCGAGGCGTTGGAAGCATTCGGGGGAGCTCCGTTGTCGCAGAAGAATGTCACAAAGTTGTCATTCACAAGGATGAGTTGACCGCCGCGGAGACGACGTGTCGTTTGGTGACGTGTGACGTGGGTTTGACGTACACGCAAGTGCGTGAAATGATGAAGCTCTACGACGCTACACGGGCCGAGAAGTTTCAAGGAACGCGTCAGCGTGGAATTCATGGATTTTTCATCAGTAAGCATAAGATTGCAGCACTTCGCTGCAATCGTCCACTCGTGTTGTACGCTTCCGAGATTCGTCGGCTGCACATCGCGTCGCAGCGTGATTTAACAAATCCGCAGATGAACATCGTTCGTCCAAACTCGATGCACGCGCACAACATGGATCTCGAAAATATCGAAACAAATTACGAACGAATTCCAATGACGAACTTGGCTGATGTGATGCGATTTCGAGAGCTTTGGTCTTTCTGGCACGACTACTTTAGTAAAATTTGCACGCACGGCCCGTCGTGTTACCAAAACCGAGCGAACCCGGGATCTTGTTCGTACGGTAAACGACACAAGTCTGACGTTCTCGTTTGCGGAGCTGTGCTGCCCGTGTGGAATGAAATCAACGCAAAATTTCATGTTGTGGAAGTCAATCAGCGCGGTGAAAATAGAGTGCGTCACGTTCAAGTCGTGCGCGCAGAGACGACGGCGGGCGAGAAGCTCGTCGGTTTGCGACTTGCCGCCATTCCTGAAGCTGAATACGCAGGATTTGCCGAAAGTTTGCGAATTGAAATTGAGCAATCAATCAAAGGTGGTATTCAATACGAAGAGGAGCAGCCTGCTCGCCCTCCACGATGGTATGATGATATGGACATGGATGAATGGTAATAGTCAAGAGTTGCTTTTGTACGAGTACGGTACTAGAGACTTAAAAGTCTCGTCTGTAAATAGCAAGACAGAGCACATGTATTAGAAAAAAATGAAACATTTGAACAGCAGCAGCAGCGACAGCAATACATTTTAATAAAAATTTCTACACGATATGATACCTACACGCCCGAGGCGACGGCTTTCGCTGGCACCGCGACGCAGCCTTCGCAATCGCATCGAAGAACGACTTTTGCAACGACGTCAGCGCCGTAAGGAATCGTAGTGTGTCCCGTCAGAACCCAGTCACTCGTCTCGTCTCCTTCGCGCTCGAACGTTTGCGTCGCGAGAAGCGTGGCTCCATTTGTCACCGTTTCCAGGCACGTGAGCGTGGCGACGCCCTTTTCAATCGTGACGTCGACGTCGTTAATTTTAATCCCCACTGGACGTCTATCGGGCTTGAGCACGGTGTCCCACCCATCAATGCGCGCACCCCGATCGACTAATGGTTTCACCGTACTACTCACATCGCGTTTCGACCGACCTTTTGCCCAAATCTGCGACATCGCCTTCTCGTCACCGGCGTCGAGCGCGGCGTAAAACGCTTCGTGAATGCCAATAATCGTGCTCAACTCTGGCACGTCCGATGGCAACGCCTGCGAGACCGCACTTCGACCGCCACCTCGCGCGGAACTCGACCCTTCACGCGCGGTGAGCTCTTCAAAAGAATCCAACGTCGCTTTTTTCCACGCCTTTTCAGCGTCTTCATCTTGCTTATTACCCGGCCGATTGCGCGGAAACGTCGACAGCAACACGTCCCAATTCGGACTTCCCACGCCCGACCCGCGCACGAGCCCGCTCGTGGAAATCGTCAAGTACCCACCCTTCTGTTTCGCGGTGTCTTCCCCAATCAATCGGCGAAAGAAGCCACTCCAATCGTCATTTCGCGTTGGCCACGCGAGCCATCGTCCCGCGCCGGCGCCCGGCCACGCTTTCACGACGTCCCGCAACAATTCCCAACGTCCAGGCCCAACATCCGCCACCGCGCCCGCGCCCGCGCCCGCCGTCGAGCGTTCCACGACGGGTACGACTAAAATCCTACTCTGCTCCAACCGCCGTCGATACGGCGTCGCCGCCACTAAATCCTTTTCAACTTTGTTCGCATCCCCGTACACGACGGCTATCCTCGCCACGTCGCGCAACGACCCCAAATCAAACATCGTCTCCTCCCGAAACTTATTCCGCTGAATCACAACCATTTTCCCCAACGCCAGTTCCCTGCTCAATCGCTTCACCGCGGCGTTGCGCCGACGCACGTCCGCCGTCGCGAACGCCCCGCACGCGGCCAACGCGACGACATTCTCAATCAACACCCCCGCGCCCCCACCACGCGCGACGTCGCCGACGCTGCTCGGAAGCGACAGAAACAACCCCGCACCGAGCGCACCGACGAGCGCCACGCGCGGGTAGAAAAACGGCGCCGTCGCTTCCCACGTCGTCGTCACGATGGCGTCGTAGCGTTCACCCGAAAGCACATCGGCGCGCGCATTCTCGCCCGCGTCCTCGACGTTCATCGCGCGCGGCGGCGAGGCGCGCGCGCGAGGACGCGCGGCGCGTCGCGCGCCGTGCGCTGGCGCCCGGCGCGACGTCGATATCGACGACGACGTCGCCGACGACGTCATCAACGTCATTGATGAAACTGATGACGCGCAGCGATGAATGACGTCACTCGACGCCGGCGCTCGCGCGACGCCACCCATGTCCGCGGTTACATCCGCGTCGCACGCCTCGAGCGCGCGCGATGGCATCCGCGCCGCGCGCGCGCCGCGCCACGCGCCGTCGCGTCGCGCCGTGCGGCGCGTTGGCGCGTCGACGCATCCATGTCTATCCATCGCCATCGACGCTGACGCTGACGCGTCGGACGACGGTAGCGTCGCGGCGACGACGCCGAGACGCCGCGCGGCGCTCGCGGCGATGCTCGCGGTGTCGTCGGCGTGCGTTGCGCCTCGCGCGGCGCGCGCGGCGGACCGGAGAACGATGGTGCAGCGGGAAATCTTACCGTCTGACTTTGAGTCGCTGGAGACGTTTGAGCGCGCGCGCGGCGGTCGAGCGTCGGCGTCGTCGTCGACGGCGGCGACGGAGAGCGCGAAGGGGATTCCGATTAATTTACGTTCGTCCGAGGACGACATGGATGAGAATGAGATGAATGTGCTGTATACGACGCCGCCCGAGGCGGAGCCGGCTGAGGCGAAGTCGGGCGTCGACGTTCGGCGGTGGGCGAGCGCGGCGTTTCAATGGGGATTTATCGGCGCCGTGGCGTATAGCGCGTGGTCTGCGCAGCGGCGTTCGGATGTGGTGACGAAGAGGCTTGGGTTGGGCGGCATCGCGGCGTCGGCGCTGATTGGGACGTCGTGGAGAGTGACGGCGGATATCGGGAGAGAAAACGGGACGTGGATGCCGCCGAATTGGGGCGCGAGCGGCGTGCGCTTAATCGTGCCTTTGGCGATTACGTTCAAGGCGAACGGTGTGGCAGAGGTCATCGCTACCGGCGCATTTGCGCCGATGAAGTTTGGCGAAGGATCGTGGAGCATCGACGGCGATACGCTTCGATTTAACTTTCCCATGACGGCGCCGACGAAACGCGGCGACATTGAATTCGGCGAGGAAAAGCTCTATTTTAAAACCCAGGCGTGGGCAAATCAAATGAGTACGAAAGGGCGATTATTGGTGAACCAAACGCGATTTGGCTTTCGACGCGAATGGCGTTCGGTGGGTGTGTTTAAATCGGAACCGCTCGTGATTTCACCCGAGGATGAAAACGCCCCCGTTGTCGTTCCACCCATGCGCGTGCGCGTGCCGCAGTAACAATCGAGAGAATCTGTGCAGTAGTCATTCATTCCATTTACTGTACCTTATGTAGCTATCTAGGTCATAACATCACTTGCAATTCGCCTCAAACCATTCCTTGAGCTCGAGCACCGTCGTCTCCATGTCATCCGTCGTCTTATTCTCCTTCACCCACACATTCTCGTACGAATCCTTCGCCTCCTCCGCGACGACTTGAAAGATATCGCACTCAACATTCTCACGTATCTTACGCTCGCTATACCCACGACTGGCTAACCGATCGTACAAAACCGCCGTATCGCTCGCGCACGTCAAACACGCCACCACATCAAACCACCGCTCGGGAAACAGCTCACACGAATGATAATCCATCACGCATCCGCGGTCACCCGCCTTGGCGAGCTCATCCTCTAAATAATCCAACAGCGCGTCCTCGTCGAGCACGTGCGTGTCCATATCGGCGTCGTACTCGAGGTAAAACTCGTGCGCCTTGCACACCGCGCCGACATCGATGCGCAACACATCGCCCGCCAATGCCTCCGCCAGCGCGTCCGCGAGCGTGGTTTTCCCAGTTCCAGGCGCGCCGGTGATTAACACGAATGGTTTCGTTCGCGACGCGGGCGTGGTTTTCGCCGTCATGGCGACGTCGTCGCACGGAGGATGCGTCAGTGTGTGACGCGCATGGCATGCAGCTCCACGGCACGCTCGCGTCGACGCGCGACGCCGACGACGACGCCGCGTGCGTCGTGGACGTCGTAGACGTCGTCGACGACACCCCAGCGCCGCCGTCGACGTACGCGCCATCGCCCTTGGCGCGTGTCGCGCGCGCATTCATCGAATTCGCATTCGCATGTCTCGCCGTGGCGTGTCGCGCCGCGCAGCTCGCGCTCGTTCCTGTGCTCTCAGTGACGCCTGCGTGCGTCGCTCGCGCCGCGCACCGCGGGGCATTTGCGATTGGATACCGCGCGTACGTCGGCGCGCTCGGACGGTGGTTACATAGGCGCATGATTGCGCACGCGGCGGGGCAAGGGGCAGAGGCGCACGCCAAGGCGGGCGCGCCCGTCGCGTGCGGCTCGAGCGTCATCGTCACAATTCCGTTTCTCACGGATAATTATTGCTATTTGATCATCGATGGCGCGACGAGAACGGCGGCGGCGGTTGACCCGGCGGACCCAGAGCGCGTGGCGCGCGTGGCGGAGAAATTAAAGGTGAGGATTACGTGCGCGCTGACGACGCACAAGCACCACGACCACGCGGGCGGGAACGCGGAGCTCGCGGACATATTGCGCGGTGACGGCGATGATGGATGCGAGATAAAGGTGTATGGACACGAGAGAGATGCGTGTCACGGTGCGACGGATCGCGCGGAGGATGGTGCGGTGGTGCACGTCGGGGAGACGCGCGTGCTCGTGACGCACGTGCCGTGCCACACGTTGGGACACGTGACGTACGCGGTGATGGATGCGCGAGCGCCGTGCGGGTCCGAAACCCTCGAGCACGCGATTGCGATGTTTACGGGTGATGCGATTATCAATGGCGGCGTAGGGGCGTTTTTTCACGGTAATGCCGGGGATTGCTATGATAATTTACACGCTCGATTGGCGCCGACGCCCGACGCCTGCTTAATTTTCAGCGGACACGAATACATGGAGATGAATTTGAGATTTGCAAAGATGCTCGACGACGACGACGAGATCACCGCGAATGCGTTTTACGCCATACTGCTGCATAGGCACCGAGACTGCGCCACGATGCCGAGTTCGTTTCGCGTAGAACGTCGGCTCAATCCATTTTTTCGTTGTCGCGATAGAGCGTATCTCAAACGATTACTCGATAAAAAATTATGGTTTATGGAGCGCAAACGTCGACCGTGGTGGCATCGATACGTTGGTGCTCAAGGGAGTCGATTGGCGAAGCAGCGCGCGCGAGTGATCGAGCAACATCCGCTCGCGGTGCGCCTTCGAGAAGACGCCGCGTCCGAGTCAGCCGCCGCTTCGCGCGCCGCCGGCGTGTGCGGCATCGACCTCGTGCAAGAGTTGATGTCGGATTCGTTTGCATCAGGAGCGAGCTTGAAGGAGGGCAACGAGGAGGAACATGATAATTTTATGCTGTACGCGCGCGCAATGTCCGCGCAAGGGAACGTCAGAGTCGTTCCCGCGGAACTTGTAGGATAGGATGAATAGATGCTGTGTGTTTCAATTAACAATGGGTAGTAATAGTACCAAGAAATATTCTCAATTACTTGCCGAGCACGGTCGCGTTGAAGCGTTCAACCTCCTTGGCGGAACCGATGCACAAGGCCGTGCGTTGGTCGACAGTGTTGATTTGCACGTCCAAAATGGAGCCGCCGGTGACGCCGTCAGACGTCTTACCGCCCGCCTTTTCGACGAGCAAACCGAACGGAGCGGCTTCGAACGCGAGGCGAAGCTTGGCCGGGGAAGACTTGGACGTCGGGTTGGAGAACACACCTTGGTTCTTCGTGAATTGTTGGTACACGTCCGGGACCAAGCCGCCCGAGTAGCGCAACGTGTAGCGGTTATCCATGTAGTAATCGAGCAAGTTCTTGTAACCTTCGGTGTCTTGCGCGGCGCGCATGTTGGCCGGGGAGAAGATCTTGGACGTTTCGTTGATCGTAATCTTCGTGCGGGTGCAAATCCACGGTTCAAAGGTACCATCCGGAAGTTGGCAACCCTCCGGCGTGCAACCGTAGGAGAATTCATAGACGCCATCGTCGAGGGCGACAATGACAGTCGTACGCGGGCCGTAAAGCGCGACGAGCGACGTGCGTTGGTCGCGACCGGTGGCACCGATCAAACCATCCGCGCCAGTACCCGAAGTGGAGTCCCAGATACCAATAATCGTACCGACAGCCCAGTTGTTGTCGACGATGGAGGAGCCGTCGAGCGGGTCCCAGCACACCGTGTACTCACCCTTCGGGTTGCACTGCACGACGACCGGTTCTTCTTCAGACGCGCCATAGGCAACGGTCTCGGAAGTCTTGACGCAATCCCACATCAAGTTATCCGCGATGACATCGACGGACAATTGCGCGTCACCAAACGTGTTGGCCGAACCTTCCACGGTGACGAGCGCCGAGCGCAACGCTTCGGTGATATCCGCGCAGCACTCGAGCATTTCAACGATAACCTTGCGCAACTTTTCATCCGCGCAGTGGCGCTCCAAAATGTTCTCAAGGCTCGGGTACGAATCTTGCTTCTCGGTGGTGGTGTAGAAGGACGTGCTCGACGCGCCGTACTCGTGCGCGCGAACGTCGCGCGACACGCCGCGCACCGGAGCGCGAGACTTGCTCGTCTGACGCGTCGTGCGCGCCGCAGCGCTCGCACGCGCAATCGGGGCGCGAATCTATACATGCCGAAAGAAAACAACACACACGCGTCAGTTTCACGCCCTCGCGCGCCATCACCCGCTCTCGCGCGTCGTCAATCCCACGCGCAGACGCGCAGCCTCACCCACGCCCGATCGGGGCGCGCCCATTCCCGCCCCATGCGCGCCCTCGCGCGCGCGTGCGGCGCCCGAATCACCATCCGCGCGACGACCGAACGCGACACCATCGCTCGCGCGCGACGCACCATGGAAATAGCAGACATCTCGAGCGGCGTCGGGCGTTTCGCGGTCGTAAAGTGCGGCGCGAGGCGCGCGGTCGTGGAGCCCTATCCACAACGCGATCGGACATGCGGCGTGTATGGGTCGTGATTGGTCGACGAGTGGGTACACACACGTCTGGACGTGGGGGTACATACACCGATCGCCAGCGCGCGGGTCTCGCGCGCGCTCGTTCGCGCGCGCCACTCGTCGTCGTCGATCGCCCGTCGTTCGATCGCGCGCGCACGCATCGTCGCGTTCGTCCTCGCATTCGTGCGCGCACCGTCGAGAGTTCGCGTGACGTCCGTGCGTACGCGCGTGCACGCGCGCGCGAGGTGTGGGAGATAGGATTGCGATGGCGATGATGACGATGCTGGCGCCGACGATGGCGGCGATCGCGCCGGTGGGTTCGCGTCGTCGGTCGATGCATGCGTCGACGTCGTCGACGTCGATGGTGACGATGCGTCGTAAAGGGATGGCGATGAAGACGCGCGCGGCGGCGGGCGACGCGGACGCGGATGACGACGACGGGTTTCAACAGAAGAAGTGGAAGCCGAAACCTTTACCGTCGACGTTCGGTGACGCTGAGTTGCCGAAGAAGACGAAGAGTCCGTTTGATGGACCTGGGGCGGGCGCGGCGGGTGGTGGTGCGGCGGCGCCGGCAAAGGCGGCGAGTCCATTCGCGGCGGCGCCGGCGAAAGCGGCGAGTCCGTTTGCGGCGCCCGCGGCGAAAAAGGCTTCACCGTCGCCGTTCGGTGCCGCCGAGGCGCGATCGCCGTTCGAACCCGCGCCTGGTGCCGCGAAATCGCCGTTTGGCGGGAGCAGTGTGAAGAATCCGTTTAATGAGCCGGATGCGGCGTTGTACGGCGCCGCGCCCGTCAAGCCGCGCGAACGCGAAGCGAAAAAGGTTGAAGAAGAAAAGTCGATGTGGGAGTCCTTACCCAAGCCGTCGTTAGGGCAAGTGGTGATTGTGTTGTCATTTACGACGATTATTTCCCTCATGCTCGGTACTTTTTGGGTGGTTGTGAACGCCGGCGGCGTGCACTTTAACGACGCGCCGGCGATTTAGAGAGATTGTTGTTTACGTAGACGGCTTTATTAATCACACACGCATTATTATTATTATTACTACCATCTCTGACAGCACAGATGCGTACGCATCACTATGTCAAGTAGAAACTACCGCGTGGTGCACTTTCACATCATCATCATCATCATCGTCGTCGTCTTCAAATTTAAAAGAATCGTTCGTGGAAGCGCGAATCGCGAGCGTTCAAATCGAGGCACAAGGCGCACATGTATTCAAACGCGCCAAGCAAATCGCGCGGCGGCGTGCGCGACGACACTCGCACGTCGCTAACAATAGAATCCAAGTACCGCCGTTGCGCTGAAACCATGCGCGCGTGAAATTGCCGCTCAATATTCTCCAACGCCGTCTTGTGCATGTCGAGCAACGCGTCTCGCAGGCGCTTACTCGGAATCGCGTTGATGTATCCTGATAAACGATACATCGATTCAACCTTCGATCGCTCGAGCTCGAGCGCGAAACATGCGTGTTTGGTAGATTCGCCTTCAATAACGTGCACGATTTCATCCACACGCGACAACAAGCATAACCCGACGGTGGGCGTCGACGCGCTCATCGATCGAAGACTGCGTTGAAGCGCCGCGGCGTAGACGTCATCGTACTGTCGTTCCACGCCCGGCTCGTCGCGAAGCGCGTCGCGTAACTTTTCAGTCAGCGTCGCTGCATCGAGCGCGCGCGCGGAAATTGTCTTGGTGAGCGGATACGGCGTCGGTGGCTTCTTCTTTGGCTTTCGAGGCGCGTTCGCGGCGCCGGTCGAATCTCGATCAGACGAAGACGTGGATGAAATCATCGAGAGCTGATTCTCCAAAGACTTGTGCGGTGACACGCGCGCGCCATCATCGACGGTGTCGCGACGAAAAACGTCGAGCGATGTGCGAGGCGTCGCGACGCATTGACGGCGCGGCGGCGTGTACCCTTTCGAATCAGACGACGAATCAGACGACGCGCGATTACGTCGCGTCTCTTCGCTCCGCTTCGCGACGACGACGATTTCATCCGTAGAAAATTCCGAATGACGCTCACGTAACCGACGCATGGCGAGTGAACGCGTCAACACTGGCACTGGCGTCGTCGTCGGTGTTATCGGCGTTTTCGGAACGGCATCGATGTCGTTTTCGACAACGCTCGCGTCGCTCGATCGAGAATACGACCGCGACGAGGAATCGAGACGTAACCGACGCATGGTGACGCTCACATCATCAAGCGTCGCCAACACCGAATCGTACCGCGCATCATCATCATCATCATTATCGTCGTCGTCGTCGTCACCGCCATCCAAAAACACCACCGTCTTCGTCGCCGTCTTACTCGCTCGGTCTTCGTCGTCTCTTCGCGATAAATACGCGTCCAACGCCTTCGTCTTCTCATCACCCCCTTTACCCATCGTCGCCCGCCGCAACGCCTCAGCCGCGCGTTCCAACCGCATCAACGTCCCATCCTCGCGTAATTCCTTCACGAACGCCGCCCCCGCCCCACCCCCGTCGCCGCCCTCCTCCTCCTCCTCCTCGACGTCGCGCGTCGTCGTCGTCGCGTCCGAGACGCCCAACGAACACGACGACACCATCGCCTCACGCGCACCACCACCGCCGCCGTCGCGCGTCGACGCCTTCATCGCCATCGACGACGACGACGACGACGACGCGCGGTCCGCGCGACGTCCGTGGTGGCGCCAGAACCGCATCGATGTCTGTCGATGCGCGCGTCGCGCGATGCCGCGCGATGATCATACGAACCGTCGCGCCGATCGTCCGATTGTCCGATCGACCGATCGTCCACGCACGCAGAGGTGTGTATTCCGTGACCACGTCACGGGGCGACACGTCGCACAGTAGCGGTACACGCGCCGCACGCAGAGTCGATATGTTTTCTTAGCGCACGCGGCGGTGCCGTGATCGCGGATGTCATAAATAAGTACGTCAAAGTCTGAGGTGTGAGTAAAATCCGAGTAAAGTCCGAGGCCTACCATCAGTACCCTTTACGTGGGTGGTGCCTCATATTTTGTAGTTATATTTCCATTATAACTTACAGATGTGCGGGCGCGCGATGTGTACCCGCACACCCGGGTGTTGCGACAAGTGTTCTGGCTGTTTTGGTTTTGAAATCGCGACGCGCGCGCGCGGCGTCGACGTTCGCGGCGCCAGGGCGCGGCGCGCGCGTCGGTGGGCGATGTCACGCACCGCGAGGGGCGACGCGCCGTGCGCCGGTGGCGGCAGCGATGAGGACGACGAGGATGATGTCGGCGTGGATGAGGTTGTGGATGTGAAGCGGAGGAGGACGCACGTGGATGATGCCGACGATGCGGACGACGTCGTCGCCGGTGAGGAGAGCGATGGGAAGATTGTCGTGCGCGATGCGTCGAGGATAACGATCGGGAGCGATGCGTTCCAGGTATCGGATGCGGTGCTCGTGAAGGCGCCAGGGACGGCGGAGAGATATGTGGGGAAGATTTGCGCGTTTAAAAGACGAGGAACGCGCGTGGAGGCGAGACTGTGCTGGTATTATCGTCCACAAGAGACCCGGGGAGGGCGGAAACGGTTTCATGGGGTGAAAGAATTGTTTTCGAGCGATCATTACGATTGGGTGGATGTGAATACGATTGATGCCAAGTGTAACGTGTATCCGCTGAAAGATTATCAAAAGCTCAAAGCCGTGGGCGAGGGAGACTTTTACGCGCGGTTTTTATATCGAAGCTCGCGCGGGGAGTTTCGGCCCGAGGCTGTGCCGGTGTTTTGTGCGTGTTCGGAGCCGTATAACCCTGATCGGTTCATGGTGGAGTGCGAGGAGTGCGAGGATTGGTTCCATCCTGAGTGCGTCGGGCACACGCAAGCGAGCGCGGCGAGCGTGAAACGGTTTACATGTCCGCAGTGCGTTGCGGTGCAGCGCGCGAAGGCGTTAGGCTTGGATATAAAAGATGAGCACGTATAGCACAGGCGCGCTCATCATCATCAACGACGACGACGATGATAACGACGACGACTGAACAACATAACTACACAATAGATGACATGACTTTTGCGGATTGATACCTCTTCGTCCGCGCGAGAACGAATGACCGACGGGTCCAATTACCATATTAGTCTCTTTAGCACCACCCATTTGATGACGCATCCGTTTTCACTGTTTCTCGCGCACTTGACGCCGGGACAAGAACAAGAACAACAATTATGGCGAGGATTTGATTTGATTTTTACGTGTACGTTGCGACGCCGTACTCTTTTGTAAAGAACAACAACTACTACAGTATACAACAACACAATGACCTACCGGTACATGACAACTCATTCATATCCTTCGCCGATCTCAACGCCCGCGGCGATGAGACTTTCACCCGTGGCTTTCATGCGCGCCGCGAATTTACACGCCGCGCGAAGCTTGGCCATGCGCAAACGTTTGAGCAAATTCTTCGCCAAGTGCGCCGCGCGTGGGTTCGAAGACGACTGTAAAAATTCAACAGCTTTTGTGCCTCCATCTTGAATCATTATCGACTGCTGTTCGGGCGTGATTGTAAGGTTTGAAATCGCGGAGATTGCCGCCCCTTCTGACCGAGGATCGCCAGAGCGCGCTAAATGAAGGAGCGGTTTCAATGCCCCTCGCTGGCAAAATTTCAAGCCGTTTTCTTCAAGCAAGGACATTTCGGCGATAGCTGACGCGGCGAAACGCGCAACTTCTGGGTCGCGATTCTTTACCATGAAGATGCACGCCTCGATGGCTCCTGAGCGACCGCACAACGAGCGAAGTTCCCAGTTGCACGCCAAGTGCTTAATGCCGAGCGCTGCGACGCGTTGCATCTCAGTCATGTCCGCCCGCACGGACGTATTCATCGCCATCGAACAAAACAACTGAATGGCACGATACTTCACTAATAACAATCGCAAGCCCTTGTTTCTCGCCAAGTGCGCGATGACGAGCGTCGCCGCTAATTTCCGCGCTGGAATTTTATCCGCCGCCAGCTCAAACAAATACGGAATGTATCCCTTCTTTTCTATGATGTTACTAAACTCGTCATTCAACGCCAAGCGCGCCATGGCTATAAGCGCCCACTTTTCCGTATCCGTATCGTCCGTCTTTTCAATCATTTCAAAAAAGTTTTTCACCAAAATATCTGGATTCTTCGCCGCCATGAGCGACGCGACTTCGGGGTCGTCTGCGATTCTACCAAATGTCACCACACAATTCCGCTTCGTCACCACACCGAGGGATTTGTCCGCAATTAACGTCGTCATACTTTTATCCAATCCTTCATCTGCCGCTAAAAATCGCGCATCTTCGTGATCCACCAGCGTCGTCAACGCTCCGCTCGCCGCCTTTGACACCCGTTTGTTCTTCGACTTCACGTTGGACACGCACAACTTCATCATCTCCTTCGTCGCCAACAACGACCCACACTCCCCATGCAAAGCAAACATCTGCACCATCTCAAACGCCACGCACTGCACCTGAGGCTCCTTGCGCTTACATAAACTATACAAGTGTTCGCTCACGAATGAACGCTTATACTTGCACAACCACTTCCCCCACGCCGTGTCAATCTCCTCATCAATCGACATGTGCAGAGTTTCAATCGCCCCGACGAGCACCTTGACCTTATCCCTCGATGGTTTCCAATTCATAATCTTCTCCACCATCGCCTTGACGTCGTCGTCGGTGATGACAACCTCCTCCTTTTCCGTCGCACACGTGATGCACGCGACGCACGCGCGAACACCGCGAACTAAACGACGACGGGCGACGCGCATTTCGCTCGAACGTTAACGGATATATAAATCACAAATAAATGTCTCCGTCGATCGCTGGCGCGCGCGCGGCGAGCGAGCGCGCGCGCGGGGCGTGAGGCGCGAAGTGACGATCCGTACCACCGCGGCTCGACCGCGGTTCAGTCCCCTCATTGCGCGACTCGCGAATTTGATCGAACTCAATGTCGTGGACGCGCGCACACGTGCGGGAGACGATTGGAGATTTGAAAACCATTATTGATGCGTTGGATGCGGCGTTAGTGGCGACGTCGCGCGCGTCTGCGGGTGGTGAAGATGGCGAGAAGGGTGACGAGGATGATGATGATGGATTGGAATTGACGAGTGATTATGCGACGACTTTAGCGGCGGATTGCGCGCTGGGGTTACGCGATGCGCTCGATCGCGTGAAAATGTACGCCGGGGAGGCGTATAGGGATGTTGAGGACGTGCGGTCGGCGTCAGCTGGTGGTGGTCCGCGGGGGACGCCGTGCGCGGAGGCTGGAGGCGAAGGCGCGGGGGATGGGTACGAAGACGCGTTCGGCGCCGATGGCAAGCCTAAAAAGTACGTGCCGAAGAAAGGTCACACGCTGCCTGGGATGCAGGACGCGATTGGGGAGTTGCGAGGGGTGTTGAAGAAGGTGGGCGTGTCTTCACGGACGTCCACGCCGGGCGTCGGGACGGAGGATGGCGTGAGCAGCGGCGCCGAAGCGGATGGAGAATCGAGCGAAGCAGATATCGCACCCATGGTTGAAAAGCCCAAGGCAGTGAAGCCGCAATGGATGGTTGAGCTCGCGGCGAAGAACGCGGCGAAGCGCGCGGCGACGACGACTTTGGATGGTTAGACCAGAAATTTTGGGACGCAAATTGTAAACTAAACCAAACTAACTATTATCGGTACCCTGATGTTACAGTTTCTACAATGTGCTACGGTCAATCTGCTAAATGTTATTCGTGTTTTGCTCTCCTTTAAGCGTTTTGAGACGCGGATTTCCCATTGGCGTTCACGAATGGCGAGAGCGTACTCGCGAGCCATCGAGCGGCATCCGCGTCGGCGCAACGCACAACGACTGATTTTGGCTGCGTTTCCACCTTCTCATGTGCCGCTGCCGACGACGCCGATGATGCTGATGCGAATTCAGCGCCGAGCGATGTGGTGGTGAACATCGATGCGGCGAATGAATACGCGCGCATGAATGTATTCGGCGTCTTTTGCGCAATTCGTTCGGGTTCGGGCGCGCGCTTTGCGTATACAGAGACTCGAGTACCGTCTCGAATGACGCCGACAATGTCGCTAAACTTGACGCATGCGCGCGCGTACGGAATCTCTATCCCCGATATCCCACGATGTGCAATGAGCAAATGCCCGCCAGTAAGAATGCACACATCGTGCGATGGCCACGTGAGCGACGCGGCGGCGACGAATCGCTCACGTTGATGTCGAGCGAGCTTGCCGAGAACCTCACGTCCAAGAGCCTCTACGATGTGATACGGCCGCACGGGTTCCATGTATGATGTCGGTAGCGGACGACGTGGGCGCATGTAGGACCCGTATACGGGTTTATTCGCCGCGAATACACGCAAGCGCCGGGCGCCGACTTCGGCGCCGTCGAGCGCGGCGGCGAGCAATCGCGTCATCGCGCTCAATACCCCCAACACCGAGCCTTCGACGAGGCCGCTGAGACCGCGCAATTCCATGCACGAGAGCGGACTATCGATGACGTCAATCACCGCCCGTGAAATGCTCTCCATGACGCGAACGACATACCAGGCGGCGTCTGCGCCTTCGTTCGCCGGGACGTCAGCCAAGCCGAGTCGTCGCGGTCGAAGCTTCACCCGTCGACTCGCGTGCGCCTCTTCCAGGGCGTCGAGCCAGCCTTCGACGATGTCACGCGCTTGCGATAACGCGGTCTCGCCCGCGTGCGCGAACGCCGCGGTGAGCGCCAAGATGACGCGCGGCATGGTGGTGACGTACGAACCGCAACGGGCTTCATTCAAGGCGTCTACGACTTCAGCCCACAAGCGCTTCGGGTCGCCCAAGAGCGAGTTATGTGCCCATAGTGAACCCGCAGCAGCAACACCTTCGTGCATGAAGTGCTTGGCGGCGAGCATGCCCACGTCAGCGGCGAATAACGACGGATGCGTCAAATGGAACCCGCGTAATTTGAGATGCGCGTGGTCGACGCCAGCAAAACCGCGGACGACAACGGGCAAGAACGGCAAGCTCGTAAACGACACCACAATCTCGATGTCATTTATCGTAATCTCTTGCAAATAAATCGAGGTGAGCGATGACACGTTGTCGTCAAAAGTACGCTTGTTTCCAGTCGTGCGCTTGATTTTTCGCGGCTTGTCCGCGGCGGCTCGAGCGGGCGGCAGGAGGAGCTCAGAATGCCGCACACACGGCGCTATAGCGAGCGGCACTGCGTCGAGGAGCTCTTCGTGCAGATCCATGAACACTGGTGCTATGTCCATTTTGAGCGAACGAACGACTGGTAAGCCATTGACGCGCTGAGGCCAACCGTGTATGTGCAACTCCAACGCCTCGCGAGCCGAGCGTTCACGTTCCGGAACGGCGAGTACGATGGGGCGCTTCGCCTTAGAACTGGTATGGTCCACACGCACGCTACGCACGCGCACCGCGCTTTTAAATTCTGTACCATCAGCCAGAAGTTTCACCGCGATTCCACTCACACGTGCGTACATGAGCTCTTCGTGCCCGTGTAATACGCTGACGCCGACCCATCCACATTTCACCGTCATCGTCACCGCCTGAGACGCGTCTGCATCCGCGCTCGGCGCCAGACGAGGTCGTTCATCTATCTTCGATGGCGTATTTAGCGCGTCTTCGACGACAATCGCGCAAATTGGTCCTTCGTGCTTCACCGTGATGCGTAAGCAGTCCTTTACTGGCGTCACGACGGTGTACGACAACGTCCCCGAAACGTCGAGCGGTACTGGTTCGCCTAGTTCAACGTCGCCGTACCCAATCACGAGCGCTCGAGGTAAATCTGGCTCCTCAATCAAGTGTTCTGCACTTTCGAGCGGGGCTAAGATTGTTTTTCTGTTCGCGCTACCGACTTGCCTGAACCAAATCATCGCGCTCGAGTGATTTTCAATCGAGTGCATACCCAAAATACCGTCATCTTCAGTCGGGCGCGCGACGCGAATATCCACCGTGCCGTCGTCGTTATCTCGCACCGATACCGCCATAGTTTGCGCGTGTAACTCTGCGTCTTCGCCTATATGACGCATTTTGATGATGGCTGCAGCGCACTCGGGCACTTCGATGGGCTTGGACCATTCGTATACGCCGCGTTCTGGTCTAAAGGTGACGCGTTTCGGCCGTCTGGCGGCGCCGACGTGGAACCATCGCAACGGAATCGTAGATTTTGCTGGAATTAAATCCACGCTCTCTCGTCCGCAATGGCGAATCCAAATGGGTTCGTTCAATTCGCTTCGCACGACAAATTTCGAGCGAATGGTGAGCTTCACCGTGTTGCATAAACGGTCGCTCGACGCGAGCTCGCTTTGGATGACGAAATAGTGCTCAAACACAGATGCGCTCGCGTCTGCTCGCGTCGTTGGAACGCGCACATCAACAGGTGCACCTGAGATGTCAATCCTAAACGGCGCGCTCCACACGTCTGATGATTTGATGCGAATCCGCACGCGCGGCCGGCGAGCGACTGACTTTCGCCAGTGCGCCGAACTGCCAAGAATCGTCGCGCTCTTGATGGATTGAGTCTCTGTTCTCGCGGCGCGCGCTTCCGCGGTCGCAAACTGCGTTGATGAAGACAATGGCGTTGATCTTGTCGGTGTCACCCACGTTACGGTCGACGGACCAGCCGGGAGCTGCATCGACGCTTGACGCGGCAACGGGCTCGTTCCGGCGTACGGTAGAGGCGAACGGCCGCCGCCAGCGCAGTCACTGATGGCTTGATTCTGTGCGAGTCGTGCGAATGGCGACATCGCGGTAGGCGTTTCGAACTCCGCCATGCCGTCATCGTCAAAGACTAATCGCCCAGGGAGGGGCGATGGAGGCGGCAATGTCGCCGAGCCACTTTGATACACGTCAACATTCTTGTCTACGATGTCGCCATCGCCCAACGTCGTCATCATCGTTGAAGTTTCGCCCATTTCGTACCCGAACAACATGTCCTCAAGTACCAACACGCTATCCGTGGAGTTCATAACCACGAGTGGGGCTGCGCAATACAATGTACGCGCGTGTGTGTGTTCGTCAATGTAAAATGTAAATCTCAAAGACACGGATTGCACGTGCTCACCGTGGACATCGCTCACGGGCTTGGCGTCACGATTGACGTGGTAAATTTCACCACTATCCAGCCGCTTGGCACTGAACAAATCTGGCGTGTACTCGGGAACGATTAAATCATCACATGCTTCGTATCCAACGACTCGAGCCGACACAGAAATCGCCCACGTCGGGTGCGTGTCCCTGAAATGCACCGTCTGCCCGGCTAAGACGACAACTGTTTCTTCGCGCGCGTGCGCGGCGTGGACGACAGAGTTGTACGCACGACACGTCACAACGCAGTGCGTTGGAAGAGTGTTGATGAACGTCAACGGCGCGCACAATGAAAGCTGTCGTGTCATCGAAACTTCGTCCCGCTTGATGCTCAACGCGCACGTAATCGGTCGCGGAACGGCACTGCTATTTGCCGATGCCGCCGACTGCGCGCACAGTGAAGACTCGATCGCAGAATCGTTATTCAGGAAGTCTTGCAACATCATCGGAACGCTCCAATGATACGTCGGTTCAGTCGCCGTCGACGCTCTGCCGAACGGAGTTGGCGTTGCGTTTCGTCGTCTCGAACGATGAAGCGGACTCAAGAATGGTGATCCGTGCACGTGTGCGACATTAAACATGCCTTCAGTATCGGTGTCGTCGTCACATTCATCATCATAATCGCCATCGTCGCACGTAATTTCGTCAAACTTTTCACCCGGCGACACCGCGCGCCATTGCGTTGTCCGCGCCATGCACAAAGGAATCGGCAACCACGCGCGAGCTCCCGGTTCAATCGGCCCGAATATCGTCGCCGGTAACATGACGCTTTTTTGAAAGCACAACACGATGGTGTGTGCGGTGCCGTTGACGATGCACACATCGGAACGAAGGAGGACTTCGCTGCGATTGGGCTTGTCCACACACGGGGAGACTTCGGCAATGATTTTTGTCGGTACGCCGTTGACGAGTCGAGCGGGGAATTCGAGCAAGGTTTTCTCTTCATCCGCGGTCGCAAGGGATATGGGCACGCACTGCGCGTCGATACCAGCGAATGTTAACGCCACGTGCGGCACGTCATCGCCCGTTGAGGTGTCGCTTGCGCGCTCTGTATCTTTGTCGACTTCTATGGGCGACGCCCAGTACGACGCGCCGCGCTCAATCACCCGATGTCCTCGTTCATCGCCGTCGTTTGCCTCGTCGGCGAGCGTTGCAAACCGCATTACTTGAGTCTCACCACTCGATGTTCGCCCCTGTCCCACGCGTGTGGTGACGTTATGATCACCAACCAAGCTCAATGCGTACTCGACGTCGAATCCCGTGGCGTTTGTCATTTGATACGTCCGAGGACCAAATGCCGTAGAAGCACCTAGATCTGCGATCGGAGATTTCGCGGCTTCGCACACGAGCGATGTTTTTAGCAAGGCTTCGTATACGCTCGGCGAAATCGTGACGTCGACGCCAGAGGCGATAAGGACGTGCAATGCGACAAGACTAGATTTCGCCGTCGCGGCTTTGATGGATATTCGTGCAGGCTCCACGATGGGCTCCCATGCAGACTTGACTGGATGTAAATAATCAACTTCGATGCTTGCGCTGGCGACGACGTCGGCGCTAGAATTGTCAGCATCAGAGTTTGCGTGTTTCACTTCGACGATGAAGTTTGACATCGACACTTGTGTCACCGGGACGGCAACGTCAACGCGCACGTGCTCGAGCCGCGCGCTCAAGACATCCACGGTCGCACTCACGTCGAATGAGTCGAACGACATAGAACTCGATGGCATTTGTTCATACGTGTGTATGGCATCCGCCGTGAGTGGCTGCGCGATAATCAAGTCGGCAATTTCATTGAGCAAGTGCATGGAGACCTCGTTGGCGCGGGCGCGGATTTCACCGACGGCAACTACGACGCGCGGTACTTGACGCCGGAACATGTATGACTGCGCTTCGGATGGCACATCAATCGTGCTCGATGCGCCAACGATCTCAGCCACAGGGAAAGCCACGAAATTACCATCAGCGTCTTCGGCGTCTGCGTCTCTGTAATATCCAGTCTCCAACGCAAACGATTCCAACGAAAACGCGGCGACGCAGCGCCCACCCAAGACGAAGTCACGCACCGACATCGAGTGTTGAAATTGAACTCGCACTGCGCGCATCGGCGCTTGCGCTTCAAGCTCAGAACGCCACGGTAAGTGCGCGCACCACACTCCGGTGCGGTAGCTCGCCGTCAACGTCGGCATCGACGTCGTGCTCGATGACGAAGACGCAGCATCGGCGGTTTTTGTATCCATTGGAGTTCCAGCGCTCACCACGTCTATGACGTTTTGCATGGCTCGAGCACCAGCGAGAGCGCACGGAGCGTTGAGCTCGAAATGGGCGTCAGCGACGTACACGTCCGCGTGCGCAGTCCCTCGTTCTCCCGCGTGCGGGACGTATGTTGCGCTCACGGACGTCGATGCACCCTCGTCGCCACCAGAAACATTGATTAACGTCACTAGTGTCGACGACGACGACGATAACGGCGAGGACGCGCGAACGTCGAGGGAATTCATGCCGAATTCAACGTAAAACTCCGACTCCCCATCTTTGTCTTTATTTGAGGTGGACATTTCTACGTCTCGTACGCGAGCGACGAGTTCGTCGACGCCATCGCGTATAGCAAAAGTGCACACATTGAGTGTGGCGCGCAAAGATGGAATGCTTTGACTCAGCAAAGCGTCATTCATCGTCGAGCGGCGGTTGTCAACTTTGGTATCTTCTGACGTCGATGCTGCAACGATATCCGTCGCCGCGCGGGAGATGTCGAGCATTCGCGTCGCCGCCGCCGCGGTGGCGATGATATCGACGGTGTCGAAATCAACATTTGCACTGTTGATCGCACTCGAACGCATACATGTGGTTATCGTCGTCGAGATCGCGCGGATGGTTAAGACATCCTCGCCGCCGACGACACATCGAGCGCCGACGACTCGTGCGCGCTTTGTCTGCCCAGCATCCACGACGGCGACTTCAATGTCATCAAATGCGAGGTTAACATCTTCATACGACACCGATGGAGCCACGAAGCGCAACACTATGGATTGCGACGATGACGCCGACGACGAAGTAGAGTTCGATATTGATTTCGTCTGCGGCGCGCCGGCGAGTAACGGCTCGACGTACGATTTGGACAACGCCATCAAAACCTTTAGCGTCTCCGCGCGCATGCGACCGATGGTGTGCGTGAACGTAATCGATGATTCATCGCCGTCAGCGGAGAACGTATACGACGCATCGAGCGCGCCGAGTTCAAACATCGTGTACGCGTCCAATCGCATCGTGGCGCCCAAAGACGTCGCCCGCGCGCCCAAAGACGACGATCCGCTGAATTCAATCGCGCTCGTCGCAATCGTAATCACACCACCGCTACCACCAGTATCGTCGTCACCGTGGTCGAATAGCGCGAGCGTCATCGGTGCGATCGAACCGTGTACATGATCTTCATCGAATGAACATTCAGGCTCGACGCGTCTCAAACGCGTCTCAAACGTCGCCCAATCGTCGTCAATCACGCGTCGCCTTCGATCGCCAGTCGTCGATGGCTGCGATGAAATTTTCCCATACAACTTTCGCGCGCCGTCGTCATTGACGGCACTCGCGCGCGCGATGATGGACGCCGCGCGAAACATATCGCGCGTAATTCGCGCATCCATCGAGCCGACGTCAATCGATCCGGCGCCGCGCGAATCGAAGCGCATCATCATAAAGTTCTCGCTGTTCGATGACGACGACGTCGTTATCAGAGCTTGGCGCGCTCGATGTCGAGCGGTGCTGTGTTGTTGCTCGCCGAAGACATCGCCGATGGATGCGCGCACCACGAAATCGTCGCTCGACGTCGTCGCGACATCGACGTCGACGTCAGACGCGCCGTAAGAGACGCTCAACTCGTCATCGATATCGAATGCGACGCGACACTTGTGTGCGATGAGCCTCATGCGGGACGCGCGATGCGGTGCATCATCACGCGCGTTCTCGTCCTCGTCACGATCGCTCGGCATTTGAAACGCGCGCGCGCACAGCGTAAACGTCGCGATTGATTGAGGATTCAACGTCGCGACAACCTCGTGAACCTCGCACAGTACAGCGTCGCCATCGAGCGCGTGCGACGCTGACGAAATCACGCAATCGATATCACGCGCGATGCACGCATCGGGTGTCGCGCACCACGCGGCGTCGACGCGAACGATTGTACGCGTTTCCAAAATCAAACGCGACATCGCGTCCAACGCCGCGAAAGCTTCATCGCCGCACGATGACGCCGTGCGAGATGCAGCGCACGCGCGATCGAGCATGCGCTGAAGAACCTCCGTCGACGCCGCCGCGGTCGACGTCGAGGCGTCAGCGGCACCGTCGGTGCCAGGTTTAATGGACACGGTTATCGCGCGCGCGCCGAACGCGATCGCCGCGCGAGACGTAGGATGCGACGCCCACGACGACGACGACGATGTCACACACGACTCGCCGCGAAACCCTGGAATGACGACGAGTGGATCATCGATCGTCACCGCAACGCACGCCGAGCGCGCGCTGGCGCCGAACGATTCCAAAATCCTCGCTCGATGCGCCGTCGGAGACGCGCGATGCAACGCGCGCGTCGCGTCCATGCGCGACTGTGCGTACGGCGCGCGCGGCGCGTTTGCGAGCGCCTCGAACATGGCAGCGGTGTGCGGGGCAATAGCGACGCCAATCGATGCAACGTCGACGTGCGCGTCGTCGCTTCCGATGCGAACGATGAGCGCGTCCCGGCTGCCGTCACGAGACCACATCATCGGCTCTCGCGCGGATATCGATGATTCATCCGTCGCGGATATCTCTCGCACGCGCACCACCGTGCGAGCGGTGCTGACGTCGTCGTTGTCGTCGTCATCGTCGTTGTCGTCGTCCCTACTCGGCGTACGCACAGCGTTTGCGATGACGGTGATGCGATTGAAACGCGTCGTACATCGCGCTCCGCCGGCGCGCATCGTGACGTAGACGTCTGGCGCGCGAATCGTAATTTCTGCATCCGTGTCGCCAATCTCATCCCTCTGTACACCGCGAGCTGCGTCATATAACGACGCCGACAACCGATACTTTGCGTATGAGAATGCGCCGGAGACGATGCGCGAACTTGCATCGTACGCGCGTCGCGCCAATCCTACGTCGGCGTCCCGAGTCTTCAATTTTGTCGCCGCCGCTCGGGACAACGCTTCGACGTCTCTTCGATGGTCTCGTTCTTCTTTATCCTCTCGAGCGAAGGCATCATCAAGAGCAGAGGTAAACATTTCCACTGCCGCGTGCGCGGGCTTGTACGATGGAAGTGCGCCGTCAAAGGCGTATTCGCGCTCTTCGCGAGCGGCGATTTCGCGAGTTGCGACGTCATCGAGGACGCGTACGTCTGACGGCGTGAGCGACGCCATGAATTCGCGCACATGCGCCGGTGCGTCGTCGTGGCTATGACTATACGACGACTGCGATAAAACGTCGACACGATGATCGATGTACGACTCCAACACCGTCCGTCGATGTTTTAAATCCATGAGCGCGCGGCGTTGATACTTTTCGCCTCGAGGCGTGGACGCGCGCGTCGCAAATCTCCACCACGCCACGGGCCCATCGCCGTGCGCGGGCCGTCGTTCACCGTGTGCACGGCGTTTCGTCCATAGCTCAATGTCGTCGCCAAAGGATGTGAGCGCGGTGATTTGTCCTGGGGTGATTGTTGCGCGCGCGGCGTCCCGAATGTCAACCTTGAGGACAAACGGCGACGCGTGTGGAACCGCGGCGAGCACCGATTTGTGACGACGTTTCATGGTGACATCCACGCGCGCGCACGCGTGTGGTCCAACAACGACATGCGCGTCGTCGTCGTCGCGCGCGAACGGTAAATGGCCGTCGCGAACCTTGATTGTGAACCCGCGAACGTCGACGCGCTTACGCGTCGCTTCGGCGTCTCTCGCGTCGTCGGCGTCGTCAGCGTCGTCTCCTTGGGACGCATTCGCCGTCGTCGTCGACGTGCCACTGCCA
The DNA here is from genome assembly GCA_012295225.1 of Ostreococcus mediterraneus. Classification (NCBI taxonomy): domain Eukaryota; kingdom Viridiplantae; phylum Chlorophyta; class Mamiellophyceae; order Mamiellales; family Bathycoccaceae; genus Ostreococcus; species Ostreococcus mediterraneus. The sequence goes on from WMKK01000007.1 coordinate 736,034, forward strand.
CTGCTGCTCCTAGAACTATGACTACCAGTACTGTGCATTGAAATCTCATCAAACGCCAACGACGCGACGTCCACGACGTCCACGGAGACGTCCTCGACGCTCGCTCTCGCGCGGGCAAACACCGCCGCAAACGTCCCACTCACCAGCGTCTTCGCCGACGTCGTGGACACTAATTCTTCAATGAAATCATCCATACTTGACGCCGCATCCATGGCGCGCCGAAGCGCTTCTAAAGCGCGCGCATTCGCGTCCCGTCTCGCGCGAGACGGCGTCGCCGCTCGCCGATCCTCGTCGTCGTCGGGCACTTTGATGACAATCTTCACCCCACGCACGCGCACGCGCAGCGGGTCAGTGACGAGTACGCCGTACGACACGTCGACGTGTGCGATGGACACGCGCACGATGTCAAACGGTAGGGCGAAATCGCGATTCAACGCGTCGGGAATGCATTCAATGTTGTTCAACTGAAACGAACGCGCGAGAACACCTAAAGAAATGGTTTCGGGGGCGAACCCGCGGATGTAACGACCGAGCACGCGGTCAAGCACGCGGGCGAGGGTGCGTTCGAACATGCCGACGCGCGCGCCGACGCCGACGCCGTCAACGACGACGACGACGACGTGCAAGTCGCGTTCTGAGGTCAGTAACCGACGCGCGAAGACTGGTGTCAAATTGGAATGTCAATACAATATGCGTTGGTGCGCGCTAGGACGAGGGTGTGATGGATATATACTTAAGTACATGCCGCGACCTGTCACGTTGGTACGGGCGCGGCATCGGGGGCGCGTTCAACTTCGCCGTCGCCTGGCGCGAGCTGTTCGTCGATTTCTCTATCGCTGATTGGCGGCGGCGATTTACCTTTGGCTACGTCGTATCCCATGCGACGCTCGCGCGGAACTGGACCGGTGGAGACGATACTAAATGCCGCGTTCAGCACGTCGTACCTCGATGTGGTTAACATTCGGTTCGCGAAACCGGCGGCGCTGAGTCGTTTCGTGAAATCGTTGCCAAACGTATCGCCCTTCTCCACATCAATGTCCTGCATGCGCACGTCGAACGCGTTATCCACCAAAGTCAACGCATAATCACCATAGACCACGGACGTTGGTCCGTTCCCGCGCAGCTCGCCAGTGCGCACAATGGTGAACGTAAATCCATCCGCCTTGCCTCCGGCGTTGACGTCTTTCGCCGCGCGCGTTCGAATCGCCTCTTCTGCCGCCCACGCGTCATCGAGCGGCGCACCGCCACGAAACGTCTTCCTATTCATATACTTCCACGGATCCACATCGCGTCGCTCGACGCCGATGCGCGATAACAGCACCACCCGGCGCAATCGCGGCGCCTCGCCTTTATCCACTCGCGCCATGGTCTCCTCTACGCGTAGCCGCAACCTCTTCGGCGTCTCCTCGGCGAAAATCACGCACGTCGCCCGCGCGAGCGCATCTTTCGTCGCCACATCGTCGTCGCAGTTCAACAAACCCACCCCAGCGTCGCGAAGCATACCGAGCGTGTTCTCGTTTGGATACACGAGCTCCGTCGCGCGAACGTCGCGTGGATTCTTCACGCCTTCAAACGCCTCTTTGGGCATCGCCGACACCACCGCGACGTCCGCAGATTTCCCATTCTCGCGCAAGAGCACGCAGCACGACTGCGCGAGCCGCTCGAGCGCGCCCGTGACGATGACGACGTCGTCTCTCGCATTCAACGCGCGTAACCGATGCTGATGCTGACGCTGATGCGGGTGCTGTCGGCGCCCGTGTCGTCGAGGACCGACGGCGCGGCCGACGCCGCGCGCGGCACCGGTGCGGTGCGGCGTCGCCGGCATCGCCACCGCCGCGGTGGGCGTCATCGCCGCCATCGCCGTCGTCATTCGCGCGCCGAAAGCGTGCGCCGTGCGCCACTATGCGGAGCTGCACCAGTGCGCGCACGGCGTGGTACGCGCCGGCGCACCGCGCGCGACGCGCCCGCCGCGTGGGTGCGCGCGCGCATGGCGATGTGGATATCCCGTGCGAGCATTGGCCGGCGTGTTCGGGGTGCGCCGCGGTCGCGAACGTGCGCGAGCCCGAGGTGCTGTCGCGAGCTCGAGCGTACTTTGCGTCTTCATCATCGGCGGCGCACGACACGTACGCGGGCGCGTGCACGCGATGGCGCGTGAAAGCGAAGCTCGCGGCGAGAACGCGCGATGACGGTGCGTCGGGTGGGGTGCATTTAGGTTTATTTAAGCGTGGTACGCATGAGTTGGTACCGATTGAGCCGTCGTGCGCGGTGAGTCACCGAGCGGTGGATGAGGCGTCGGCGCTCGTGCGGGACGTGTGCGCGGCGTTAGACGTGCGAGGGTACGATGAGGTCAAGGGACGTGGTGAGTTACGTTACGTGCAATTCGTCGTCGTCGATGATGATGATGGAATGCGGGCGAAGTGCGCGATTTCCTTAGTTTTTAATAGCGCGGCGACGCCCGAACCGACGGCTCGACATCGAAAAGTGTGCGAAGAAATCGCGCGTCGCGGAGGCGCTTTCGTCCACGGCGTGCATGTGAATTTGCAAAATTCGCGGGGCAATGTGATATTTAACAACGATGGGTGGCGGTACGTGGTCGGCGAACGCATGACGTATTCGCGAACGCCCGCGGGACGCAAGGTGTATTATTTACCCGGCTCTTTCATGCAAGCCAACGCCGAGGCGTATACGGAGCTGCTTCGGCGGATGCCTAAGTACGTGCCGGTCCGGTCACGTGTTGTAGAGTTATACGCGGGCGTTGGCGCGATCGGGTACTCGCTCGTGGAGAATGAAGCCTTGGATGTGCAAAGCGTACGTTTTGTGGAATCGAGCACCGCCGTAGCTGAAGCGTGGGAACGCACACGAGACGAATTACCGAGTGCGTTGCAATCGCGCGTGAGCTTGCAAATTTCAAAAGCAGAGCGCATCGCGAAAGAGTGCGTCGTCGATGCTGATGTGCTCATCGTTGACCCACCGCGTAAAGGTTTGGACGAAAAGCTTCGCGCGGTACTCACCGACGCCAGCGACCTGAGCGAGGATTTAACAACCATCTTGTACGTCTCGTGTGGATTTGATTCATTCATGCGTGACGCCGATGAGCTCATGGCGAGTGGAATGTGGCGCATGTCGCACCATGAATCGTTCATATTTTTCCCGGGAAGCAATCATTTGGAAGTGTTCGCCGTGTTTTCGCGAGTCTTGTAACTGTAATGCTGGTACCGTAGATGATGTAACTTTATATAGCGATGGAGAATGAAAGAATATAATCATAGTGTTTGTTTTGCACGAGCGAGCTAGTCTTGTTTCGGTCGCAGCACGAAAATATTGGAATGGATGCCCAAGCAGCCCGTGATTTGAGCCGATAAAGACGCAGCGCGATTCAACAAAAGGAACAATGCCGCGCCGATAAGTACTCCGCTGGTAAACACGTCACCTTCGGGCACGAGCGTGGTGCAAGCCATTATAGCTAAGCTCAACCAGTTGGTCAAAGGGAAGTTGGGATCGGATACGCGAATGCTCATGATGCGCGTTTCGCTCTCTGCAAACAACATCGTACTCGCCGCGTGCGCGAGCGCCAAGTTTTTGGCGTAAAACAAGCACACACCATGAAACAGCTCATTTACTGCACAGTATGCCACGATCGCCATCGGGCTTCGATGCGCGGGCCAGTGCGGCGGCTTTACCGGATTGGCTACGAGCGTGCGATACGCCGTCGTTGAGCGCACCTGCAATCCAGATAAAATTGACGCCCCTACGAGTACGTACGCCAACGGCTGCGTGCCCAAGTATGGTACATGCGCCGTGATATCGTACATGAACTCAATCCCCGTAAACGCGATCACAACCATGAACACTTGCAAGCAAATTTGCATCTCTTGCACGTCAAACCAATTCACCGGTAGCCTCCCCGTGTACGTGCTCGACACCGTATCCACCGCAAAGAACACCCGACCCATCGTCAAGACCCCAACACACATCGCACGATTCAACGCGCTCGCATCGTACCCAATCCCAACGATATCGCATAAAATAATCCCGTACACGCACGTACACGCCGCGTCGCACCCGTGGTCCACCACCTCGCCCAACGGGCTCCCGCTTCGCGTCCGCCGCGCTTGCTTCCCGTCGCACCCATCCAGGGTTTGATAACCAAACATCAACACCGCCACGAGCGCGTACACCATCCCAGGGGCGTCGTGCGCCAGCCCAGGCGACGTCATCCATAGTAATCCGTACGCGCACGCCACCAGCGCCAAGCCGCCGCACGTCAACGCGTTCGGGGCCACCCACAGCGGGATCCATCGCTCCACCACGTACGTCCACCACCGCTCGAGGAAGAGCGTTTCGAACATCGACGGCGTGGGCGAGGTGTAGGCGTAGGAGTGCACCTGCGCGCACCGGGCGCGAGAGGCGCCGACGTGCGGGGCGTGGTTGGTGTTTGCATGACACGCGGCGCGAGACGAGCCGTCGATGCCGCCCACGACGGCGTCGACGCGCGCGTTGGCGATGTAGCGGAGAAGCATCGCGACGCGCGAGCGGGCGGTTCGGGGGTCGGGTGCGCGCGCGCGACAATGACGGTGAGCTGCGCGGTGTCATCTTGTTTTACGTTTTCGTCGCGCGGCGGTTCAAATACAAATTTTGTCGACGCACTGTGTGGTGACACCACGCGATAGTGTTGGTGATGATGGCTGTGATATGACTACGACTATGAATATGCGCGCCCGCGTCGGCGGGCGCGCGGGCTATCGCATCGATGTTTTAGACGATGCCGACGGCGTCGGCGTACGCCGGGCATAAGCGCCGGCAGTGCCGGAAAAGACGCATAGCGCCCATGGCATCGCCGTTTGCCTCTAGTTTCATGGCGTCTTGATGCAACTTGTACGCCTCGAGGCCGACGGCGTCGTCGAAGAGCCGCACTTCTCGTTCGTACATGACGTCGGTGCGAATGAGCAGCTTGGTTCGGCCGACGCCCACGGGTGCGCCTTCGTGCGGTATTTCTTGTCGAAAGATGAGCGCCGTGCCCGCACACACAGGCGCGGCATCGACGATCCATTCTGCGGGCCAGCGATAGCGATTATCGCCATCCAGAACAAACTTATTCCTCGCCGCCTCTTCTGGCGGCGCAAACATCGACGTCTCCCCGCCGTCGTCGCAATCATTCAAATACACCAGCACGCTATACAACGAGCGAGTATTGAAATCTACCACCGTGGCCCCATCGGTGTGCGGCGAAAAATGCCCCGTGCTGTCGTATTTGTTAAACAGTAAATGATCATTGACGCCGCGCGCGCGCCACGCGCCTTGTACGCCCGGTTCGCTCAACGGGTGCGCGTCGTCTATGATTTCCCGTTCGCGCACGAACGGCTTGATGCGCGCCCACAGCTCACGCGCGATAGCTTGCGAGTGCACCTCGACCGTATCGGCGTTACGAAACTCGGCGCGTTTCGCCGCCGGCGTTCCCGCCGACGCCGCGACCGACGTCGTGGGGTCGTTCCAAAACGAATACCCCGCCGCCTCTGCGGCAGCGATCAACGCCGCGCACTCCGACGCGCTCACGACATCGCGCAGAATGAACGCATCGAGCGGCGGCGCGCATCGCCGCATCACGCTCGCGCGCGACGACGACGACGAGAGCGGCTGTATTGGTGTCGATGACGATGTCGTTTGGCCGCCGCCGACATCACTCGCGACGTCTTCATCGCCGCGCGCGCACAGCGCCGCGTCGAACGCGACGCGTGCCGACGCCGATGCTTGCGTCTTCTCCACCGGCGTCACCGCGCGCGCATTCGCCTCGACGAACGTCGGCACAAACGCCATCGCATCGACGTCGTCAGTTACTGACGCCTGATTTCGCGCGGACGACGATGCTGACGCGTTCAATCGTCGCGATGGGCGCCGGGCGCGCGGTGCGCCGGACGACGACGATGCCGTCGTCAGCGTTGGCCTTCGCGCGCGGTGGCGCCGGTGCGCGCGCGACGATGGCGCGAGGGCGACGACGAGGATATCCAAAACAATCATCAACTGTCGTCACATCGGCGTCTTTTGCGGCGATTCCCGACCTCGCGTTCACCGTGGCCACGGTGAGCGTGATGCCAATCTATGCTGTGATGATTGCTAAGCCGCAAAGCGCCAAGGTGTTGGCGTTGGTGCGGAGCAAGACGACGTTTTGGTTGTTGGCGTTGTGTTACGCGTGCGCGGCTGTCGCGTCGTTTACGAGCGCGGATGTATTCCACGCCGTGCGCGAGGCGCTGAGTACCCCAGGGCAAGGTGCGTTGGAGAGATACGTGACGTTGGTGTCTGGATTTATGTCGACGCCGCAAACGGCGTCGTCGGCGTGGGTGCATTTATTGAGTTTGGATTTGTTTGTGGCGAGATTCGTGTACATGGATAGCGCGGCGTACGGATCGACGGTTGGGGATCTCGTCGCTCGCGTGCCCGTGAGGCATAGCTTGGTGTTGTGTTGCATGTTTGGTCCGCTTGGATTGATGAGTCACGCGATTACGAGGTGGTTGTGGAATACGTTTGTGACTGTGGATGTGATTTAACTCGACGACGTCGAGACGGATGCTCCGCGCGCGTCCATCGAGTTGTAAAAACAGCACTTGTAAAATGAAAAGAATCAAAGCGTTATTACACACATGAATGAATATATCGCACCATCGAGTGGTGCGCTACGACGATGTTTTAGTCCATCGTCTTACGCTTCTTAACAAGCGAGTCGGTGCTGATGGTGAACAAACCAGGATTGGCGGCGACTTCGTTCGATCCCGCCTTGGCCGCCTTGACGAGCGCGTTGACGCGCGCGATGTAATCGGGAATGCTAAATTTCTTCGCGCAACCATGGTACGCCATGTAACGAATCTTACCAAAAACCTCGCGTTCTTTCCAACCCTGGTCGTGCACGCCGACGATGGACCACATGCAGCCGACGTAACCGCTTGGGTCACGTCCGTCCAACGAATAGGTGTCGTTCAACCAAATCGCAAATTCCAGCGCCTGTTCGGGGGATTCCGTCCACTCGAGAATCTTCTTCGCCCAGTACATGCGCATAAAGCCGTGCATTTTACCGCCATATCTTAATTCACGCTGGGCGGCGTTCCACAAATCATCGTGCGTCTTGGCGCGCTGAAATTGCTCCAACGTGTACACGTGCTCGCGCTTATCGCTCGCGTGCGCCTTGAGCGTGTCCTTCGCCCAATCGTACTTTTGACCTTGAATCTTGTCATAGTTTGGACTGTAGTAGCAAAAGTTATCAGACAACTCCCGGCGCACGACGAGCTCCTCGAAAAAACCTTCATAGGCTTTTGCAGTACTCGCCGTCGACGCCTTTTTCGCGTCCAACGCGCATCGCTGTCCAGAAATTTGTCCAAAGTGCAACCACGGCGACAACCCACTCAACGCCCGCGACTTCACCGGGTCGTTGCGGCTCTCGTACAGACGCATGCGATTATTCACGAAATCATCGAGCACCGCCTTGCCCGCAGCCTCGCCCGGGACAGCCCAAGAAACTTCGGGCACCGCCGCGCCTCGCGTCAACGCCTCTTCGATGAGCGCGTCCCATTTAATCGCCTCAAACGGTTTACCCGCGTACCGCGCAATCTCAACGCTCGTAACGTCGGGGAATTCGTTCAAAAATTCCCCGTAGCGCTTAGCCAAGCGTCCGCGCAGCGTGCGAGCGCCGACTTCGAGCTTATCGCTCGCGAGCCAGCACGGCACCACGTTGTGCGCGTCGCACTCCTCCACGGCGATACCATGCCCCTCGCACGTCACCGCCAGCGCCTTGCGCCACGCCAAGCCGTCACGCAACGGTGAGAAATCACACACCACAACCTTGGCACCAATCTCACGCGCCAGCGCAGCGATCGCCGCCGCTGGGTCGTCGCCGTACGTCATCGTAAACTCGAGCCCGACGCGCTTCGCCTTGAGCTCGAGCTCACGCAATCCTCTGAGCATGAACCCAAACTGTCGCGCACCCGCGCCCAGAAACTTTGTCAACACGTTGAACGCAATCACCACCGGTGCGTCGTTCGCGCGCGCGATATCCATGGCACGCAAAAGCGCCCAGTTATCATCCACGCGTTGGTCCCGGCTCATCCAGTACATCACCGGCGCCCCGCCCGTCGCCGTCGTCTTGGACGTCAGCTTGGTCAGTGCGCGCGCGCGCGACGACGGCACGCATAATCTCCCGTTCGGCGCACCCATTGCGCGCGAGGATCGATCGAACGCGCGCCGATGAATGGCGCCGCGCGCGCCACGGATAAAGTGCTTTTTCGTCTATGCGCTGACGTCACAGATGCGCGCGCGCGCCTCCACGCCGCGCCACGCGCGCGTCGCGCGATGTCGCGCGCGCGTCGCGTCCAGCGCGATGTCTCGCACGCACCGAGGCGCGAGCGAGCGCCGTGCGGCGGCTCCGTCGTCGCCGTGGACGCCGCGAACGTCGCCGCTCGGACAGGACGCGCGCCGAGGCACGGCCTTGCGCGCGTCGTCGGAGGCGTCGGCGGCGGCATCGTGGACGCCGAGAACGCTCGGCTGGGGCAAGCGCCGAGGTGCGATCGACCCGGTGCGCGACGCGGACGTGCTTGAACGCACGCCCGGCACGCACGGGTACTGCGTGTACTCGCACGCGGATTGGTCCAACGCCTACGCGAGCGCGGATGGCGAGCACGACTACGTGTGCTGCGGCGATGCGATTGAGTATGGGACGATTCCAGACGATTTGGCGCAAGGCACGCTCTATCGCGTCGGTCCGGGGTTGTTCGAGCGAGGAGGGAAAGAGTACAAGCACATGCTCGACGGCGACGGGTTGGCGGTGCGGTTTGAATTCGGCCGAGGACAGACGATGCGGTTTCAGTCAAGATTTGTGCGCACTGAGGCGTTTGTGGAGGAAGAAAAGGAGGACAAGGTGCTGTATCGCGGGACGTTTGGGACGATGCGCGACGGCGGGCCGCTAGCGAATTGGTTTGATTTGCGCACGAAGAATTTAGCGAATACGAATATCATCGCGTGGGGAGGTAAAGTGCTGGCGTTGTACGAAGCGGGACGTCCGGTGGCGCTCGATGCGGGCACGCTCGAGGCGAATGGCGTGGACGATCTCGACGGGAGACTCGAGCCTGGGGAGTATTTCACGCTCGGGTTGCCCGAACCCGTCGGGCGCGCGGTTGAGACGGCGGCCAATATGGGTGGCCGAGCGTTTACAGCGCATCCGAAGATTGACTCGCACACAAATTTCTTGTGCGGATGGGGTTGGAAATCACGAATCACGGCCAAGGCTGTGGAAATTAAACTGTGGGAGTGGGATGATGACTGGAACGAGCGCGGATCGCGCGAGTACGTCATGGAGGGATGCGAAGCGGCGCCGCACGATTTCGGCGTGACGGCCAAGTGGTACGTGATGATTCAGAATCGTCTAGGCATCGATCCTCTGCCGTTTCTCGCCGGTGTAAAAGGCGCCGGAGAGTGCTTGATTTCCCAGCCCGAGCAGCCGTTATTGGTGCACCTGATTCCGCGCGCCACGAATGCGGCGCTCGAGCCGACGCAAACGAAGCCTCCGGCGCCCGTCGTCGCTACTGGGCCGTTGGCGTCATTTGAGATTCACACCGCGCTCGCGCACGACGGACCGCCCTTGCGCGACGGTGACGACGTCTCCGCGCGAGCGCTCGATGATTGGGTCACGGTGTACACCGCGGGCTGGGACGCGCTGTCTCCCGGAGTGTTCCTCGGCGAATGGGGCGCGAGCGCGGCGTGGCCGTTCCCAATCGCCACCGAGCTCACGCCTGATTTCAACAACATTCCGCGTACGCTGTTGTGGATGTACCAAATAAACTCCAAAACTGGCGAGGTCAAGCGCGAGCCCGCCCCCGGGTGTGATGATTTATGCATTGACCATCCACACGTTTCGCCTTTGTACGAAGGCAAACGCGAATGCCGCTACGTGTACGCGTCGTTATCCAACGAAGTCCAAGTCTCGGGCCCGCCTCTCGGCTACGTTCGCATAGATTTGAAGACGGGCGAGTTACAGAAATGGTACGCATCAAACCGCAGTTTCTGTGAAGAGCCGGTGATCGTGCCCAAGCGCGATGGACAAAGCGAAACCGACGCTTGGCTCATCGGCCTCGTCGCCGATCACAGCGCCAAGCATCCGCGCGGAATTTCACGCCTCGTCGTTTTGGACTGCGCCGCAATCGACAAAGGTCCCGTGGTGAGCATTCGTCTGAACAATAGAATCCCGCACGGTTTGCACGGGATGTTCGTGCGTTCAAAATATACATTAGATTTTAGGAATTGCTCGTCGTCGTAACGACGTCGGGCGCGGCAACGGCGATGTAATTTTGCACACTTTGTGTTTGTTTTACAGCGCAGCGTCCGCGTCGTCGTCTAGTTCTACAACAGGTGCACAGTAGTTCTACAACAGGTCGTGGGTCGTTCCTACTTGCCATTCATTTCAGCCGAGATTTGTTCGAGACTTTTACCTTTTGTTTCGATGACGTACGTCTGTGCGAAGACGTACCCAATGAATGAAAAGGCGGCGAAAAAGGCGTACACGGCGCTCGCGCCAAACGATTCCACGGCGGGTAAAAATCCTTGACCAATGAAAAAGTTGAACAGCCAATGGGACAAAAAGCACAGCGACATGCCTTTCCCGCGCACGGCTGGGGCAAAAATTTCTGAAGACAGTAAACCAGGCACGGGTCCGGCGCCCATGCCAAAGATGAAGACGTACCCGACGACGGCGACGAGCGAGAGCGAAGGCGCGAGCGCCGACGCCGGAAACGCCGCGCTCGCCGCCAAGCCCAAGCAGCACGCAGTCATACCCAGAAATGAGTACGCGAGTAACGGTTTACGACCCATCTTGTCTAACAGACCAGTGGCGATGACCGATCCCAAGATGTTCACGACGCATACAAGCACCGAAGCGAGCACGCCCGATTGCACGCCGGCGCCTTCAAAAATACTCGTTGAAAAGTAAATGATGGCGTTGATACCCGCAAACTGCTGAATCAAAAACAACGTCGGACCGGTGAGAATCGCTCGACGATTGTTACGGTTTCGAAGCGTATCTGCCCACGACGCAGCCGTCTTCGCGCCAGTCGCGTTGGCGGATTCGCCGCTCGGCGCGCCGAATAATCGCACGTCAACGTCATCCGCCTCTTGAAATTTCCCTCTCGATCGCAACCACGCTGGGCTTTCCGGCACCGTGCGAAGCAACGCTCCAAGCGCAATCGCTGGCACGCTCGCTATCCAAAACATCGTGCGCCACCACGTCGGATTCACCGTCGCGCTTTGCAACGGCAAACCGGCAACCATGGCGCATAAAATGCCGGCGCCAATCGACAACTGGTTTGCCGATCCCAAAACCCCGCGATGCTCGTCCGGGCTCACCTCACTGATATACATGGGTACTAAAATCGACACAATCCCCACACCCACGCCCGCGAGCGCGCGTCCGAGAAGCATAGCGCTCAATCCCGTCGCCGACGCGCACGCCGCGCTTCCGACGCCCAACGCCGCCGCCGCCAGCGTCAACGTCGCCTTGCGCCCGAATCGATCCGCCATCCCACCCGCCGCGAACGCAGAAAATATGCACGCAAACAACAGCGACGACACCACCGATGCTTTCGCGCCAACATCCGCGGCGACACCGATATCTCGCGCGAGATGTTCCAGCGCCGGATTCACCGCGCCCAAGTGATACCCAAAGCTCACGCCCCCCAAGCACGCCACGGCGACGGGAAACACCGCGCGCGCGAGCGCCGCGCGCCCTTCGAGCTTACGCAGCACGAGTCCGTCGCCTTCACCGGCATCGGGCGAGGACGACGGCGAGGATGCGCGCGTCAGCGCACTGCGCTGATGGATCGTCGTGGGCATCATCATCGACGACGACGTATTCGACGCCGCTCGACGCGTCGGCTTGACAAACATCACCGCGCGCGCGGGCGCACGCGTGACGCGCCCGCGCGCCGATCGATCGAACGCCACGCCCGGGGTGAACGGCGAGGCGCGAGGTACACACGCGGCGCGCATGGATGTGACGCCATTGCGACACGCACCATGACGTTGATTCTGTCCACGGTGTCGCGACGCGCGCGCGCGGTTGAACGCGCGACGACGTCGGCGATGGCACACGCGTCGCGTGCGATGGACTGGGCGTCGCCGACGCGGTCGGTGTCGAGCGCGTCGCGCGTGGTGTTTGCGAAAGCCAAGGGTAAAGCTGCGGCGAAAGGTTGGTGATTCGGCGTTTCGCGGTCCTCCTCGTCGTCGTCGTCTTCGGTGTCGGTGTCGTCGTCATCGCGATGCGCGCCTCGGGTTGACAACTCGTGACTGACCCTTCGCGTGTCTTCCGCGTCGCATCGCAGACGCTGGTGAAGGGAAAGCGGGGACGGTGGCCAAGGCGAGCGCCACGCACGTCTCTGGGTTGAACTATTTAAAGTCTGGCGAAGATCCGGCGATCGGGCCCGATGACGCCTACCCGGCGTGGTTACCAGGGATATTGGAACCCAAAGAGTCGTTAGGGGAGTTTGAGCGACGCATCGCGGGGTTGAAAGAGAATGGTGAGGATTGGCGCGAGACGTTTTCAGAGGCAGACAAGGCGAGGTATACCAAGCTCGCGCGCGTGGCTCGAATGAAGGCGAATAACAGCGAGCGCGCGAAAAAGTAGGTTTTAAGCACAGATGATAAAGTAGGTTTGATTTCCAAAACACATCGCGAATGGTGCGTGGAGCACGTTCTGGTCGACGCGAGTATCACGCCGCGACGGCTTCTGGCACGACGGCGGCCGTTTCGTCGGTGACGCGCTCGTCGTTTATTTGTGCCGCGTGTTCGGCGACGAGCTTTTCCCAACGCAACTTGTCGTACTCCTCTGGAGTTAAGAAATCGGGATCGGCGTACGAGCGCCAGCTCCACATGTGGCAATCGGCGCAAATCGTTTCCGATTCAAACTTCTTCTTCCCTCTGCACCACGACTGCGAAAAGTGGTGTTCCTTCGTATTCGTCGATCCGCACGATAAGCAATCAGGGAACCGTTCGTTTTGCTTCCATCGCGAAATCCATTCATCCACAGTCATAATTTTCATCCCCGCACCGACGGAAGGATTGATTTCAACCGGATCACCTAACCAACCGTCCAGCGCGAGGCGAGGACGCGTCTCGTCAGTCATCTCTACGTCTCACACGCGATCACACAAGCACGCACCAGTCATAATCTTATTCCACTCCACCGTGTGCACCTTAGCCTTGGGATTCGCATTGACATCCGTATAAATATCCGCACGTAAATCCTCCGCGTACGCGTGCGTAAAATCCTTCGTCTCCTCCGCCTCAGCGCCACCCTCAGCCTCCTTCTTATCAACAGCGGTCCGCTCCGCGTTCGTCGCCGACGCCGTCGTCGTCGTCGCGAGCCTCGACTTGGACTTGGACTTGGACTTAGACTTGGATTTCGTCTTCGTCGACGCGATGGCGTCCGATTTCGGCAGGTTCGGCATGTTTGCGTCACGCGATGACGCATGAATCACCGCAGAGCAATGCGTTTTTTTCGCAATTTTCGTGCGTTTTTTTTGTGTGTGTCGTGTCAAAAAGTGCTCTGTTGTCGACATTGCGATGCGCGCCGAGCCGACGGACGACGCGACGACGCGCGCGCATCACGCGCAGTACGTTAAAAATCGCGATGCGCGCGCGATTGCGACGCGCATGCGCGTGTACGATGCCTTTCACGCACCGCGAGACGTTCGAGAGAGCATCGAACGCGTGGTGACATTGGAGGAGTGGCGGTTGGCGTACGCGCGTACGAAGCACTTGTGGCAGACGACGCGCGAGCGGAAGAGGGATTTACGCAAAGCGTGTGCGAGGTTGGGGTGTGAGGTTCGCGAGGAGAGCGTGCTGTGTCGGCATTTCGTCGAGGCGGAGACGTTTGCGGGGGTGAAGGGGGAGCAGAGGGCGCGGGCGTTGGAGAAATGGAACGCCGAGGCGGTGGCGCGGAGAGTAGCTGAGATGCGGTATATACACGACTATTGCGATGAGTATCGAGATACGATGGAGGATGCGCGCGCGCGTGTGCATGAGGCGTCTGAGGCTCATTTGTGTAGGAAGTACGGGAAGAAGAAACAGCATTACTCGAAACGCGACGCGTCGGCGGCGTGGACGTCGGCGTGTGAGGAAGTTCTTGGATTTAAAAATATAGGCGCGTTTGCGCGTGATCTCGTGTCGAATTGGACGAGTTTTCCAGATCGCTGGCCTTGGATCAAGGACGATGTCGATTACGCCGCCGCCGCTAGCGATGCCACCACCAGCGACGACTATGACGACGATGACGACGATGACGATGACGACGACGACGACGAAAGCGATGAATACTGGTACACCGACACCGATGCAAGCTACTACACTGATGACGATGACTATGCCTATGTCGTGTATGAATTGCTTTCGATCAACTTAAGATCATAGAAGTCTAGATGCGCGCGGCGAGCATGAACGGCGAAGATGAGACAAGACAAGACCAATAAGACAAGATTGACAAGACATTCGCGATACACGACGCATAGAAATTAAATGATGAATACACTTTACAATAATGACCCTTCTTCGCGGGATTCGTCTACGAATTCAAACACGCGAGAGACTTCGTCACGCGTAAACGCGGTGTACGCCACGACGCCCAACGTCGCGGGAACGAGATACACCAACGCCGGCTGGCCTTGGCCCGTCGCCACGTTTGCGCCGACGGCGACGAGCAAACCCGCGAGATATGCCTTGAGCGTCGCAGAAAAGAACGCTCGGCCTGATAAACTGCTAGGAACTAATATGGCATCTTCATTGGCTTCAGCCGCGGCGTCATACGCTTGCTCCGCGGCGATGGCGGCGCGTTTACCAATGCCCGTGCGGTAGCCATCCGCCTCGTAATCACCATCAACGTTTGTGCTGTCAAACATGTTTGGCCCCGCGTCGCGCTCGTTGCGTTCATCTTCGAAAATTCCCATGAACGCATCCGCCGCTGCGGACGCTCTCGCGCGTAAATCTGTCGCCCGCGACGCGTCGTATCGAAGCATCAAGCTAATCAATAAGCCAGGAACGGCGATGTCGCCCAAACCGACCAAGGAAAACGGAAACGCATCAATCGGTGCTGGATTCAACACGTCCTCGAAACGAGGAAATAACAATCTAAAAGGGCCGTTGAATGATTGATTCGTCGCCACGCTCATCATGACGTTTTGACCCAAAACCTCCTCGCTTTTAAATACCCAAAACGCGTCGTAGACGAGCAATCCCGAAAGCAACGTCGCGGCAGATTTGAACGACCCAAACCCAATGACGGACAAAAAATCCGTCACAATCATGCACGCGATGGCGTTGTTCAGCGTAAAATTTAAATGTCCCGCATCCGCGTCGGCACTGGCTAACGCGACGCCAAAGACGCCGCCGAGAATTTGCGCCGGAGTCACGTTCACCTCAGCATCCTTCACCACATCCCCCGTTTTTGGATCCACCGCCCATCCATCTGGGACTTTCCACTCCACCACGCCCGTTTTCCACCACGTCCCGAGCGCGTTGAGCGGCTCCACGGCGTTCCCGCCCACCGCAATCGCGCCGAGCACGAAAAAATATCCATTCACGAGCCAAGATATATCCAAATGAAACACCTCCAACGCGAGATACGCGCTGAACAGCGCCACCGAAAGCACCACGGGCCCGGCGAGCGAGCTTTCAAAGCTAATCGTTTCCCGAAACGTGCGCGTCAACCCGCGATGGGCGCCAATGTACATCGAACTCAGCGCCAACGCCGCAAAGTACGGGACAAAGGCGTACTGCGCGCGCGACGCCGCGTCCGTGGATCCGACGGCGAGGATCGTCGCGAACGTGCCGTACGCGGTGAACACGTCGGTGCGGTCCCATTCGAACGTGCGCTTGACCGCGGCGGCGGATGGTGCGGCGCCGGCGTCGTCATCCACGGCATCGAGATTGGCGCCCGACACTCGCGCGCGTTGGTTGTCACCGCGACGTCGTACGGGCGCGGCTACGGACGCGCGCACGGGCGATCTCGTGGCGTGCGCGCGCGACGCGTGCGCGCGTGCGGGCGTCGCGCGTGGCGGACGTGCGATGCGCTGCGCGCAGAGGGCGGGATGCATGACTGACTATCGCGCGTCGCGCTCTGAAGCGTTCAGGCGCGGCGGGCGCGTTTTAAATGTATGCTTTTATTTTACACGCACGCACGCACCAACGCGACTAAGGATGGTGAATGCACGACGGCGATAGTGATGAGGCTATGGGTGTTGTTGGAGCAGCACCGAACGTTGGCGACGCGGCGCGGTGCATCCAGACACGGCGCCGGTGGCGCGCGCGAGCCATCCCGACGACGCGAGCACTGGACGGAGCTGCTTTTCGTCTTGTTCGGTGAGCATGGAAATTTGCCACGAGAGCTCGCGGTTTGTTTTCTCCACCGCGGCGAGTTTGGTTTTTGCATCCGCGGCGGCGAGTTCGGCTTCTTGCGCGCGGCGATTAACGGCGGCGAGCGAGGCGGTGGAGCGCTCGCCCAATCCCGCCTTGAGCGCGCTGAGCTCTGCCTTGAGCGCGCTGAGCTCCTCTAGCGTTTCGCGCTCATATCGTGCATCGACGTCGGCGTCGGCAGGTGCCGGCGCGGATGATGGCTGCGTTGATCGTTGTACCGACTGCGACGCAGTCGCTTCGAGCGCCAACGTTTCGACGCGGTCGAACAACGCATCCAAATCCACCGAGTCGTCGATTGGCGTCGAAACGAACGCGCCCGGCTCGTCGGCTTCGCGAGCTTTGTCGTCGTCGTCGACGTCGTCGTCGCTACCCATGCCCAACATGCCCCAAATAGAGCTGGAAGATTTTGTCCCGTCGACGCTGGTCCGTGCAGTGGGACGCTCGGCGTTTGCGTTCAGTTGATTGATAATCGACGCGAGACGACGGCGTATATGCGTCTCACTCGCCTCAGATGCGGCGCTCGCACTCGCTTCTAGTGCGGCTTCCGTTTGCGTCGCCACGGGTTCTGTCGGTGGAGGCGCGCGCGCGGGCTCTGGTGCGGGTTGCGATTTACGCAACGCAGCCATTTCTTCCAAAACCGTCAGTCGCGTGCGAGCCTCGAGCGCTTCGGCTTCGGCGGCTTCGAGCGCCTTTGCCATGCGCTCTGCGCGTTCAGTGAGTGCGTCCAATTGTGCTTTGGTTTCATCCGCCTCTTCTTGCGCTTCGGCGACGATAGATTCAGCATCTGCTTTCATTTGCGTCGCTTCGTCTGCATTCGCGCGAAGCGTTTTCAACTCAGCTTCAACCGTGTCAATCTTCTCACGAAGCTCTTTTTCGGTGACTTGAAATTGCGCCTGCACGTGAGCGAAACGACGATTGCGTTCCTCGCCTTCACGAGCCGCTTTGTCTGCTGCAGCTTGAGCTTCTTCCGCCGTCTTTTCTGCGAGCGCGAGCTGCGCCACCGCGCGTTTCGACACGAGCTCAGCTTTTTCTCGAGCAGCGATGGACTCGGCGGCTTCGCGACTCGTGGCGTCCATAAGACGCAATTGTTCGCGTATCTCCGCGAGTTCAGCCTCGGCTTTGGCCTTGGCCTTCTCCGCTGCATTCATTTTTGCCGCAGAATTCGCCGCGCTCACCGCGCCGCGCGTCACCGCGCCTTCCATGTCCTCTTTTGCCGCTATGGCATCTGTCAATTCATCCTTGATTTGAGCCATTTCGGCGTCGGCGCGTCTGACGCGATCGAGCGCTTCATCCAACTCTCTTCGCGCGGACGCGCGCGATTCGTTAGCCTCGGCGAGCTCGCCTTCGAGTTGTTGTGCGCGAGTTTCGGCGGCAGCGGCGCGAGCTGCGGCGGCTTGAACATCTTCGCCCACGGAACTTTGCGCGGCGTCAGCGACTTCGGCGCGGATGCGCTCGACGTCATCCGCCCGAGCCTTCTTTTCGGCATCCAAAGCCGATCGCGCGTCATCCGCCGCGGATCGGAGTTTCTCGCACTCGATTTTCACCTTTGAGATTTCGGCGTTCAGCGCTTCGACGACTCCGGCGCGCACTTCGGCGTCCCCGCTGGATGACGTCTTGGCGGCGTCCAATACTTCGCGCGTCCCACGCAGCGATTCTTTTGTACTCGCGAGCTCACTCTCGACGGCTGCGAACTGCGTTTTCAACGCCGCGAGTTCTTCGGCGTCTTTGGACGACGACGCGACATTGGGACTCGCGCCGCCGCCACCCTTTTTACCCTTTTTCCCGCCTCGTCCGCCACCGCCACCGCCACCGCCGCTCGACGCTTCCTTTGTTTTGAGCGCTAAAACTTCTGCGCGAAGTTCAGCGAGCTCCTTCTGAGCCTTTGCGTTCTGAGCCTCGGCTTCAGCGCGCGCCTCGTCGAGACGTTTCGACGTCGTCGTCTCCGTACTCGCCAACCGTGCGCGCGCCTCCATCACCTCTTCGCTCGCCCGCACCGCCTCTGCGCGCGCGCGCTCGAGCTCACCATTCATTTCCTCGCGCACGCGCTCGACTTCTTCCCGCGATCGCGCGAGTTCATCGCTAAACGTCGCCGACGACGCCGCGTCCGAAGCCAAAGACGCGCCTCGCTCCCCGTCATCCTGCACCCCACGCTCCACCTTGCTCGCTTTATCCGCCTTGACACGCTTCGCGAGCTCTTTCGCCGCCTTTATCGCCGCTTCGCGCATCTTCGCCGTCTCCTCACGCGCCATGGCGAGCGACGCGTCGCGCGCCGCGAGCTCTTGCTTGGCGATGGACAACGCCTCGCGCAACGCGTCCACGTCGTCGCTCGAAAACTCCACGCGCGATGACGACGATACCGCGGACGCGTTCGCGTCTTCATCACCGTCGCCGCCGTCTTCGCCCTCGTCCTCGTCACCGAGCGCGCGACGCGCGAACGCATCGAGATTTTCATCAAATTCATCCAACCGCGACCCAACGATCGACGCCGTTTCGCGAAGTTTATCGCTCAAGCCATCGAACCAGGACGACGTGGCGGGCGCGCGCGATGCGGGCGCGTGCGATGGCGTCGCGCTCGCATCGTCGTCGGCGTCGTCGGCGGTGTTCGGGCGCGTCATGGGACGGCTGATGATGATGGCGATGCGTCACCCAATGGCGTCCACACAACTCGTCGCTGCGTCGTCGGCGTCGGCGTCGCCATGGCGTCGATGGGTGGTGACGATGGACGACGCGCATCGGTGGCCAGGACGCCGTCGACGCCGTCGACCAAGGCGTCGTCGTCGTCGTCATCGTACGTTGATGATTTGATGCGCGGGGGTGTGGATTTGTTGGATATCTCTCGCGGCGGCGCTCGCGGCGGCGCGAACGCGACGCTGAGTGGGATGAAGGCCAAAAGCGCGAGTGGCGTGGGCGATCGCGGTGTGGGCGCGGCGGCGGCGGCGACGGCGACGGCGACGGGGAGTGGGATGAGTCGAGGCGCGGCGTCGGGGGAGGATCTCGAAGCGTTCTTTGGGTCGACGAAAGCGACGGCGAAGGTGCGGGGGGCGACGAGTAGTCGCGCGGTGGATGATGATGTGTTCGGGGCGTTTGCGTCGTTTGCGTCGTCGACGGCGACGACGGCGACGGCGACGACGACGACGACGTTGAAGAAGAACGCGTCGGCGGCGCCAAAGGATGACTTGGATGATTTCTTTAGCGGGGTAGCCTCGCCGTCGATGACGACGCAGCGTGGACGCGATAATGGCACGAGTATGAATGGTGCGACGCGTGTGCCCAGCGCGGGGTCGGACTTGTTTGATTTACTTAGTGGTTCGAGTACGCCGACGGCGTCGACGAGCGTCGCGGATTTAGCCGATTTCGCGTCTCGAAGCCAATCGCCGCCTGGCGTGGCGAAAACCGTGCCCCCGGCGCATCAGAAGGCGAATTCGAGTGAGGGTCTGCCGCGTACACATGCGCCGTTGATTTCGCACGCGAGCGATGCGGGCTTGATTGATGGATTGGATGAAATTCTAGGCGAGGTGTCCATCGGCGCGGCGCCGCCGCCGAAACGTTCGCCGTCGTCTCCGACGCCGAAGCCGCCCGTTAAGGAAACCAAAGCGCCATCTCCGCCGTCGCGCGCGTCGCCTCCGCAGGCGACGCCTGTGCGCGCGACTCCAGCCCCGGCGGCGCACGCGCGGTCCGGAAGTTTCAACGACGCTGACGCCGACATGAATGAATTTTTTGGCCACACGGCGTCGCAGGCTCGAGCGAAAGTGGCCGAGGTGGGTGCATCGATGAAAGCAGGCGTGACGCGATTGTTTAAAGCGGCGGTGAAAACTACAGAGAAGTTCACCGCGGAAGTTTCCGGGAAGGCGCACGCGGAAGGCGCGTCGGTAAAGCCCAAAGCGCCGCCGTCGCCATCCAAAAAGCCGGCGTCTTCACCAGTCAAGGCTCGCGAGCCGCCGCCGCCGCCGCCGGTTTCGGCGCCAAAGCCTGCGCCCAAGGTAGTTGAGCGTAAAGAAACACCGATAGTGGCGCCGGAACCAAAGCCAGCGCCGAAACCAAAGCCAGCGCCGAAACCAGAGCCGGCGCCAAAACCAACGTCCAACGCGTCGTCGGTGGAGGATTTGGATGATTTCTTTAGCGCCGGCGCGAGCGCGACGAAACCGGCAGCCAAACCGGCGGCGAGCTCGTCGTTCGATCCCATAGAAGCCATGTTCACGGTGAAGCACTCGAGCGCGACGCAAGGCTCGGCAAACGTGCCCGCGAGTGGAGTCGTGGATGATGTATTCGGAACCATGGATTCCACGTCTCGCGTCGCATCCACGAAATCCGCGAGCGCCGCATTCGCGTACGCTCCAGAGGACACTGAGGTGATAGATCCGAACGAGCCTCCCGAACGAGCCGCGCTGCGCAAAGCGCGCCACGAACGCAACCGCGTGCGCATTGAAACCGCGCTCAAGGAAAAGCGCGCGCGCGAACAAACCATACGTTCAGAACAAAACGAACGTCAAATGCTCAAGGATCTCGTCGGCGCCGACATCGACGAATGGGCCAGTAAGAATCAACACAACATTCGCACGCTTCTTGCCAACCTCGCCGAAGTGTTGTGGGATGGCCATCGCTACGTCAACCCAACCATGGGAGCGCTCATGTCCCCGAGCGGCGTCAAGAAGAGCTATCACAAGGCGCTCGTGATTATTCATCCCGACAAGGTGTCGCAATCCGGCGGCGACGCGTCCCAACGCTTCATCGCGGATAAAGTCTTCGACATCGTCAAGAATGCGTACAAAGAGTTCGAAGCGAAAGAACTGCGAAGATGACCGGTGTGTGAAGCACACGCATCACTCCTAGGACAACTTTAGAAGTCGTCATTCGTGTGTATAGAAGAAACAAAACGTCACACTCTGACATGTCTCGCCGCGCATACGGCGCCGCCATCCTCGTGCCGTTCCGCGAGGACGGCACCGGGCGCACGGCGCAACTCGCGACATTGCTCGACGCACTCGCCGCGCTCGAAGGTGTGCCACGGCGCCCGATACTCGTCGTCGTCGCCGAACACGCGAGCGATGGCGCTCGGTTCAACCGAGGTGCGTGTCTGAATGCGGCGTTTACCATTGCGCGCGAGCACTACGTGGACGGCGACGGGTGCGCGTACGTATGCCATGACGTGGACATGGCGCCTCACGCGAGTTGCGGCGCGCATTACGGCGCGAGCGAACGCGAGAAGGCGGGCGCTGGCGGCGCGTCGGTGACGGTTCTCGACGCAAAGGGATGCCGTTACTCTAGCGACGGGTGCTTTGGCGGCGTCGCTGTGTACGACGAACGCGCATACATTGCAAGTAATGGGTATCCGAATACGTTCTGGGGGTGGGGCGGCGAAGACCACGCGCAGTTTATGCGTTGTCAACGCGCGGGAGTGGATATAAAGCGCGTGTCGGGTGCGGATTTTGATGATTTAGAAGTTGGCGTCGATGACGTCGCGGCAAAGCTCGCGGTGTTAGACGCCGCGAATGCTCGCATAGGGTCCAAAGATAAGGCAAAATTGCTTCGGGAGAACTTGCGTTCGTGGGAGGTTGAAGGATTGAATTCGTGCGCGTTTGACGAGCCGTCGCCGCGAGAGACGCTCCGGGACGAAGCGAAGATTTTTGCAGTGAAATGCGTCGTTAAATTCCGATGTGGGTTACCCAATCACGCGCGTTGCGTGACGTGTGCGCGAGAAGTTCCACTCGCGGAGTTTTCCAAGCGCGTACGTGGGTTGATTAACTTTAGCGGGCGGTCGCCGTACGCGCACGATGCTTCGTGTCGCGCCTGCACGTCTTCCATGCCGAGACAACTCGAAGAAGTCGCCAATATTCGACGCAACGAAGCGGAGTCCTCGACGAGATTGACGTGTTTACAGTGCGCGGCGACGTTTTCGAGTCGCACGAAATTGTTTAGACATTTAGAAGCGTGCGGTAGCGGCGCGGTAGACGTAGGCGAATAAAAATTCGTGTTGTGTATTGTGTATAAATACATTGATGTACATTGATAGATCAGTCGTCGCCAAAGACGACTTTTTTGCCTTCAGGTTTCACGCCACCACCCCACGCCTGGGCGTCGGCTTTAAGTTTCGCTTGCCAAGACGGATGTAATGGTCCGTCGGCTTCGGTCCGGGGGACGTACGATTTTGGTCGCGACGGCTTTGACCCGGCGCGCTTCTTCTGAACGCCATGCTTGGCAAACTTGTTCGCTCCTTGACTACCACTATCATCGGCATCGGCATCAAACTTTACTTTCTTACCCGCGGGTGGCACGATGAGAGGCGCCTGCGTGCGTTTCGCACGCCAAGACGGATGCATGTTGCGTTCTTCCTCCTCCCTGGCGCGCGCCTCCGCGCGTTCGCGTTCGCGTTCGGCGATGAGATGCGCGGCGTTGGCGCCAAACTTCGCCACAGCAATCTCGCGACGTTTCCGCTGGCCCATGCGCTTTTTGACCTTTTTCTTCTTGGGCGCCAAATCTAACTCGTCGGCGTCGCCATTATCGGCACCCTTCTGTTTCGTTGTCTTCTTTGACGATTTCGCCTCGCGCTTGGCTGCGCGCATTTCCGCCAACGTTTCTTCGCTCAAACTCGCATATCCCGATTCATCGATTTCAGAATCACTCTCCGAGTCACTTTCGCTACTGTTACGATTATTACCGTCGTCTGCATCGTCGTCTGAGTCGCCGTCGTCCGAATCTTCGCTCGAGGACACGTCTTCGCCCGCCGCTCGTCTCTTCGCTCTCTCCTCAGCTCGCGCCTTCTCAGCCGCCTTCTTCGCCTCGCGCGCTTCTTTTTCGAGCGCCCACGCGTCTCGTTTCTTTTTGGTTTCGACCGCGCGATTCATGCGCTCGGCGATAGCCATGAGACGATCACGTAAGGCGTCGACTTCGCTTCGGACGGCGCTGGACGACGCCAACCGTCTCGCCGCCGCGACGTAAGCATTTTCACCGTCAACCACGCGTTCGCCCGGCGCACCCGCGGCATCGTCGAATAACGCACGAATAACGTCTTTGCTATCGAATCCATCACCGAGATCGACGGTTTCGGTGACGCGTGCGGGTGGCGCCGCCTCAGCCTCGTCAGCCGTCGCGCGCGCCGTCGCCTCCTCGAGCGCCTGGCGCACGCTCTCCTCTACGCGCTTCGCGCACGCCCGCGCGCACTGCGCGGCTAACACGTCCACATCAACCCCTCGCGTGGCTTTGAGCGCGTCTGCGAGCTTGTCTGCGTCCTCGGGTGAGCGTAATCGTCGTTTGAGCTTGCCCTCGTCAAAGGTTTTCGCCTTTTTAAAGGCGCGCGCGAGGAGTTTACGGCCGTGATATTCCTTCTTTCCCAGCTCCGTGGTCACCGTGGACGTGTGCGTGAAGTCGCGCGCGTGGCGTTTCTTCGCCCACTTGGGCCAGTTGTTCGTCGGCGGCATAGGCGCGCGTCGTCGACTGCGGAGTCGTGTGCGTGCGAGTGCACCACTTCGTCGGCGTCGACTGGTACATGTACATTACAACATTACAGCGCGCTAAAGCCACGAACGTTCGGATTTCTTGCGAATTTCAGCGCACATGTCCGCGAACGATGCGGCGTCGCGCTCGAGGGTGGCAGATTTATCTTGAATGCGCGATAACGTCTCGCCGCGTTCGACCAATTTGTCGCGCGTCTCGAGCATTTGGTCGCGGGTTTGGCTGACGCTGGATGCCGTAGTTGATGACGACGCAGCGGCGTCACTCGCGCGGTACTTTGCGCGAATGTCGTGTGCAGAACGTTTGACGGGTGCGACGTCGACGTTTGACGATGAACGTAAGGACGATCCCGCGAATAATTCGGCACGCTCGCTCGATTCCAGCGGCTGCATTTTGCCGTACGGAGACAGAGCGTCGAGTTGCACGTCAGCAAACAACAGCGCGAGGTCCGTGGTCGTGTACGTCGGCTCGTCGCGGCGTTTATGTGATGCGTCATCCTTTGTCGGCGTCACCGTGGCGAGCTTTTCGATGGCGACTTTGGCGCGGTCGCGAAGCATGAGCATTCTGTTTCTCAACGGCGTGCCGCCCGCTGGCGACGCCGACGTCGACGACGGTGTTCCCACCGTCGACGCACGTTTCGACGTCGTCTCCATTGCTATTTCGCAGTTGTTTTCTTCCATCGCGAAACGCGCCACGCGCGCGGCTTCGGCGGCAGCGGCGACGTCATCATCGATGACGCGTCCCGCCGCCGGGGCCGAATCGCTCGGAAACGTCTCCAAACGCGCAATCGTCGCACCTTCATCGGTAATGACCACGCCTGTTCCATCGTTAGCAAAGGCTGTGAGGTTCGCATTTGACAAAGCGGGCACTGGACCAAACGGCGCACCTAATGGCGCGAACGACGGCAACGCGTACGCTAGGAGCCGACCGTACGACGTGAGAGCGACGACGCAACATTCGTCCCGGCTGTGCCCGAAATCACCGCCTCTCACCACCTCTGCGCTCACCAGCGGTTCATCGAGACGTATCTTGCGCAAAGTAAATCGCTCACCGCGAGCGCATCCAAACGCGGAGTATACACGCAGCGCATTCACACCGATGGTTGCCACAAGCGCCGTGCGCTTGGGAATCGACGGCGCCGGAACGTCGGATTCATCTTCATCCGTTGACAACACCTTGTCTTCATCGTCGACGTCGTCATCAACCGTGAATTCGGCAGCTAAAAACGAATATGCAAAGTCTGCCGGCGGAGTGAACCAACCAGCCGACGAAGATGACGAAGAAGAAGGCGAGCACGCGTCCGCGGGCGAACCATCGAGCTTGAGCAACGCGATTGATAACGCCGCGGTGGGCGATTTTGGGCGCATGGGCGTGCCGATACGCGTACCCGTGCGTAATGCGTGGAAACGCACACCACTTTCGACGTCGAGCACGGCTAAGACGTCGTCGTCGGGATGTTCAGGCAGAGGCAAGCCGAAACCAAACGCGGCGATGCCGGCGAGCGCCTGTGAAACGTCAATCTTTGAATTCGAAGACGACAACGCTGATGACGCTGGCGGCGGTGGCGCACTCCATGCCACCGCGCCGCGATGAAGGTCTATGACTGACACGCCACCTGCTGCGTCGCCTATGGCCACCATCGTCGCGCTCGCGTTCGCGCGCGCGCTCGTTACGCGTCGATTGACGTGTGTCTCATGTGCAAACGTGCCAATCAGAGTATACACCGATGTCATGCACGAAGATGCCGAGTCGACATCCACGAAGGCGCGCGTGTCTTCAGCGTTGAATTGTCGTTCTTCCTCGGCCGATATCGCGGCGTCAACCTCGAGCCGTCGAGCGAAGATGCGTTCGCGGGATTTCGGATGCCGAATGTCGTACGCGCGCATTGCGTACACCTCAACGCCGCCACTCGCACGTCCGACGACGATGAGCGATCCTCCAGCGTGCACATGGACGCATGTAATTGGAACGCCGTTTGCAAGCACGCTCCCGCCTGGGATTAATCGTCCGCCGACATCCAAGTACACTAAAAGTCCAGAACCGCTCGACCCGCCCGCGCCGACGAGGACACGCGCACCGGCGCCATCGACGGCGCCTGCATCGCTAGCTCCGCCACCGTACACTGGCCATCGACATGAACCACGCCAACCGTGCGCCGCATCTGTAGTCGCTCGCGGGATGTCCAAACACGCCGCATTACTTCGAAACATAAATTCTACTTCGCGAGACGCCGCGCACGCGCTCGGCGCGCACGTCAACGCAAACATGGGACGCGACAACAGTGCTTCGTGAGGCGGCGATAGCGGCGGCGGCTGGGACTGCTGCACGCCTTCACCACGGTCGA
The DNA here is from genome assembly GCA_012295225.1 of Ostreococcus mediterraneus. NCBI lineage: Eukaryota > Viridiplantae > Chlorophyta > Mamiellophyceae > Mamiellales > Bathycoccaceae > Ostreococcus > Ostreococcus mediterraneus. The sequence continues at coordinate 762,261 of WMKK01000007.1, forward strand.
GTTGTTCTCGAACGTCATGCACGTGCACGCGCCCACCTTCGCTCAATACGGCGATGCATTCCACGACGTCGTCGTCGCGGTCGCACATCGGCGCGGCGTCAATCACGGGCCCAAACCACGCTAAAGCCTTCGCACGCGTGGCATCGATGCGATATCCGAACGACGACTCTGCGCGCTTTTCACGCACAAGCGTCAACGCAATCACAGGATCGGGCGCTGCTCGCGGCTCACCACCGACAACCACCAAAGCGTTCCTCGTCAGCCGAACGCCGTCGCCGTCGTCGCTCACCACCGTCCGCAACGCTCGAATACCCATCAACGCCGTCCCGCTGTATGACGAATCCATTATTTTATAGGGCCAAATTACATCTTGCGCGCGCGTGATTTCATGCGTCACCGTACATCCCATCAATTCCGGTACAGAATGCGCGACGACGCTTCCGTCGGATCGGCCGCTCGCAAACGTATTCGCGTCCAACCACGTCGCGCACGTCGTCGTCGTCAGCGTTGCGCCGCCATCGTCGTCTCTTACAGCATCGTCGTCATTGCCCACGTCGCTTTTCGTCGCCGGTGCGGTGACCGCTACCGATCTTCGCTCGTGTAAATGCCAAATCGCCATTGAGCCATCCGCCCAGGCGATTAACACGCGCGAGCATTCGTTATTCATTCCGGGTTGTTGCTCAATCGCCACCACGCGCATGCGCGCGCGCGAGGTATCAATCACCCTATGCAACGCCTCTTGAGCGGTGATGCGATAACTCGGGCGCGCTTTCGCCTGAGTCGTTTGCGATTGCGCGTCGAAACCGACGCGAAGCACCGAAACGTTGCCCAAAGCGTCACCCGCCAGCGTAAACGCCGTACCTCTTAATGGAGTCACACACGTCACGTCGGCGCCGTCTGCGAGTTCGACGTGATTACACGCGAGTAAACGCAAATCTCGAGCGTCCCAGGACGCGAGCGTGCCGCCGTCATCGTAGGAGGCGCGATAAATTCGATTCGCGCCTGGGGCGAATTTTGCCTCTGCGCGCGCGCCCACGCCCGAACGACACGGGAACAGCGCCTCAAACCCGGCGCTTCCGATCGCCTTTACCCCGTGCTGAGTCGTGAGGAGCATGATGCCCTGATGCTTCACGTGCGTCACCGCGCTCGTGGATGCATCGCACCCGTAGTGCGCAACGAGTCGTGGCTCGACGTCGACGTCTGCGCGAGCTCCGCGAACGGCGTCCACGTCGATTATCGATAACGCCGACGACGACGACGACGACGCGACGGCGATGTGTGCTTCTTTAATGCCATCCGCGACGGTATGTTTTAGTTTACGAAACATTTTCTCTCGCGCGCGCGCGAGGCGCGTTCTAAAGTCTACTTACACATTCTACGCGAGCCAAACCGTCGTCGACTCTACTACTTTTACATTCTTCTGCTATGCACCGCCATCGTCGCGTTGAGGCATGCCATCGCCATCGCAATACCCCGGTCCTTTTCGCCACCGCTTATCGAGCGCATCAATCGCGCAACTCACGCGCGGTTTCCCGAGCTTCGCGTTGACTTCGTTGTGCCGTTCGCACACCCATCGCGACAACGCCTCGCGCGACTCCACGCGCGGTGGGTTTCTGTCAATGTCCGCGCGCAAATCCGCGCGACACGTTGAACACGGGTATAAATCTCCTAAAGCGTCGAAAAATCGTCGAGCTTGAATCTTGTGCGTCGCCGATGGCGCGTCCTATTCGACGAAAAGACACGCGAGGTTGAACGCGTCAGAGCGCGCGCGTCGAATGCGCATCGAATGCGTGAACGGTGTTGTCGTCGATGTCGATCAAGCTTTCGTGACGTACGGGGTAATACGCCGCCAATGTATGAAACTGGTTCGTGCACGCGAGCGACACGTCGCCGGTCAGTCGCGAGCGCGCGACGCAAAGTCCTCAAAAGTGTCGCACCAGTCCCCAAGAACTCGTCCCGAGCGAATCAATGTCTAACGGACACGGCGGTGACGACGCCGCGCGAGCGCCGTCGACCGCGTGCAGGGCGTCGCGCATGGCGGTGAACATTTCGCTCTTGCGCGCGCACGCGCCATCGGTGCACTCCGCCGCGGGAGGTGGCATGATGAGACGAGACAATCAATGTCGCGCGTGCGCACCAATGGCGTGAGAGCGCGACGCGCAGGCGTGACGACGACGACGACGCGACGCGACGCGGGTGAGCGACGACGCGCATAATCGACGCGAGCATCATGAAACGCCGCGCGGGTGCGTCGAGCGACGACGACGACGACAACGCGCCGGAATTCGGGTATAAACGCACCGCCACCAGTGCCCGCGCCGATGTCTTCGCCGCGCACATGTCCACGTTGAACGCGCAGTTCCTCGCGCACGCCAAGCGACGCGTGCGCGACGACGCGTGTGCGTTTCTCCTCAGCGCTTGTCGAGACTACATCAAGTACGCGGGGCAGATCCGGCAGGAATTTGCGGATGTGCTCGCGGATGTCGACAGCGAACGCGCCAAGGCGCGCGCGCGATCAGACGCTCGCGCCGGTAAAGCGTTTGTCTGGGGCCAAGGTGACAGCGCACAGCTCGGTTTAGGTGGAGATATTGATGAACGACGTCGTCCGACGGTTGTCGATCGAGGGGTGATGGCGACGGCGGAAATAACGCAGATTGCGAGCGGGGGGATGCATACGCTCGCGCTCGCGAAAGGCGGCGCGTGCTTTAGCTGGGGGAATAACGACGGCGGTGCGCTCGGGCGCAGGGTGGATAAAAATGCCGACCCTGACGCGGAGTACGAGCCTGGTAAGGTGGAGTTACCGCTCGATGTTAAGGTTGTTATGGTGAGCACGGGGGATTCGCACGCGTGCGCGTTGACGGATGCCGGCGCCGTATGGGCGTGGGGATCGTTTCGTACGACGAATGGGGCCTGGGCATTCAACCCGAACACGCTCGATTGCGAGAAGACAATGTTTCCGTTTAAAATTTATTCTCCAAGCGCGCGAGATGAGCGCGTGAAGACGATTGTGAGCGGCGTGGACCACGTGTTGGCGCTCACCGTCGCGGGTGGCGTGTACACGTGGGGATGTAGCGAGAAGGGCAGACTCGGGCGATTCGACAATGATGAATCCGAGGAGAACGAACGCGCGAGTGATGCGTTGAAGAAGCGATTGTTGACGCCCGGGCGAGTGACGTTTCCTAAGCACGGTGGCGGTGCGCTCGGAAGCGCTTTTGGCGGAGAACCGGCGATAACCGCCATTGTTGCGGGCGATTTTCATTCGTTGGCGATTTGTGCCACCGCTGACGGGTCACACTCGGACGTTTACGGCTGGGGATTGTCAAACTGCCACCAACTTGGGTTATTTGATCCGAATCCAGACTTGCGCGGCGATGAACAGGTGACGTATTATCCTCAGCTCGTCGAAAGTTTGAGCGGGAAGAAAATCGTCGACGGCGACGCCGGGACGCATCATTCTTTGTTCCGCACCGCTGACGGCGACGTCATCGCCATCGGTCGCTGGACTGATGGACGATGCGGCGTGAGCGGCGTCCCTGCTGCGACTGATGGAATGCTTGAGGAACCAACCAAGGTGCAAGCACTGCCTGGACGCGCGGCAAAGGTTGTCGCCGGCGGTGTCAACGGCGGCGCAGTCTTAGACGACGGCGAGGTCTATGTATGGGGCTCACAATACACCGCTCAACTTGGTTTGGGTAATCGCGAAGAAGACGCGCACGAACCTGTAAAGATGCAGTACACCAAGCCCATGGGTGGTTTGTGCTTTAGTGACTTATCCTTTGGCGGCCAACATGCGGCGGCGGTGATGGTGTCCAAAGAGGATGACGACGACGCGGTTGGAGCGGCGCAGCCGTCCGCAAAGCGCGCTCGTCAATGATTTGGGGTATAAACTATTTGAATCATAAATAAAAACCAAAAGGTTTCAAAGTTATCGCATTGCTCACCACGTTTCTTGTTTTCAATGATGTGTTGTTACAAAAGAAAGATGCCAGCTGATTTATTCGCGCACATGACGAAAGAAGAGCACGTACACGTTACTCGTGGCGACGAACACGGCGATGAGTAGTAGCGCCGTCGCACCTAGAGCCGAGCTGATGTCAATAGCCGTAGATCCGGCGTCGTCATTTACTGTGTGATTGACGCCTTCGTCCTCTTCGTCGCCGCTCAGTTCATCGCCCAACAGTCCCATGGCGGAACTGAGCAAATCTCGCGTGACGTCGTCTAAGTCCCGCAAGTCGTCATTGAGAGCACTCGCGCGTGGCGATGTCTTCCCACGGCGCCGCAGCTTGGGATGCACCAATAATCCGGCGGGGATGACAAACATGACTAAACTTCCACACGTCGCTCCGATGAGCTCAAACACCTTGCCCAAATCAGTGACGATAAATGCCACGACTGAGGTGAGCGCGACAAATGCGAGTGTTTGCGAGGCGTGTCTCATCACAGGCGCGTGCCCGGGTGCACAATGCGCCCAACCAAAAGCGTCGGCCAGTAAGTCATCCAACGCCGCGCGTGCGGCGTGATGATTGACGGGAAACGACGCCACAGCGCTACATGCCATGAATATCGTCGCCATCATCATCACCTTGTCGTGCTTGTCGTAGCTATCCAATACGTTCGATGTCACGTCAGGGTGTGCGATGTATGCGAACTCGCCAACGCAGAGGTAGCCGATAAAGCATGCGCCCACGGCGAGGGCGATGACGACGTACATTCGACGCAACCGACATCGTTCGGTGCGTTTCTCATCCTCGAGCGATGACGCGACGTCATCTAATTCAGCTACATCTGCAAGATTGCTATTTTTCGCGCCATTAGATAGTTCGGCGTAAATCGCCACGACTTGAATGTGACATTGAAACGCAAACACGACGATGGGTACGGCGAGAATTGAATCCGACGATATCGACCACGCCGTCGCGCGAGCCGATCCATCGACGTCGCTCTTCTCCATTGCCTTGAACACGATCGCCGTGGCGGTATACGCCAGAGAAACCAACGCCACCGCACTCGCGGGTGCCAATCGACGCATCTCGCGCATTAAACTTAGCGGAGCTACGAAGAAAATCGATGCCACGGCTATGGCGCATTGTCGCGTCGCCCACCATGGACGTGAACCGTCCTGACTGTTATCACACCCCATGGCATCAATCACGCGCACGTAGGAATCACCAATGATAATCAAGTACGCCACGCACGAGCCGAAGAGATACACCACGAGCGTGGCAGCGACGCCCCGAGACGCGTTTGGACCAAAGGCGTCCCGCACCACGCCTTGATACGACGTCGATTTCAACGCTGACGACGCATCGACGAGTATAACCAACGTCAGCGCTGCCAGAAGCGCGGTAAAGGTGATTAACGCACCACCACCAACCGTGCCGAATTTCGAAACCGCGAACGGGGTGGCGAGCACGCCCGCCCCGACGGCACAGTTGGCCAACGTCGCCGTGCTGCCTCGTATCGTGCCCACTCGACGCGCGCTTTCGCGCGTTTCAGCGTCGCCCACGAGCGCAGATGACCCAAGTGCGTGCAGAGCGTTCGAAATTAGCGCATCGACGGCGGCGAGCGCGTCGACGTCGTCGTGCTCATCGCCTACGTCGCGCATATCCATCTCGGAGCGCGAAGCTCACTCGAGAGCTTTTCAAACTTATTCAACCTTTTTGTTCAGCGCGTTTACGCGCTGGACCCGTTCTCCGCGCACGCTTTGTGCGAGCGTGAGTGTGACGAGCGTTCCAGATGCGCAGAACCCTAAAATCCAAAGCGTCACGCGATCACTCAACGCCATGGTGTGCGGCACGCTCGCAGGTCTAGGGACGCTTCGGGACGATTGTAGTTATATGATGTGAGGAGCAGTGTGCGTATGCGGTACCCACTGAGGTTTTGTATTAATGAATTGTATCACGATATAGGCTCAACGCAACGTCGTCAACGCGACGGTTTGCAACTCGCGCGGATTTCCATTTGTGAGCGCCTTCATACCTTCGACGGTTTTCTCGTCGATGTTCTTGTAGAGCAAGCCCACACGCTTGTATTCGCGCAAAATCGCGTCAACTTCATCGATTGAGTACTTCGGACAATCTACGACGGTCACGACGGAATTCGAGGCGTCTGGGCGCGACTTGGCGGTATTGGCGTTAGACACTCCGATGGTTTCGCACGCCGCGGTGACTGAGACGTGCTTGGCGTCTGGCAACGTTGAAGATTCTATAGCTTGCGTCAACGCGCGCACAAAACGCAAATTTTGAGCCGGAATATTCTTCTTCGATCGCGGCCCGGTGACTTCGAACATGTCCGACGGTCCATACAGAGCGTTGTATTGATCGATGACGAAGAAGACTTTGGTGTCGCTCGTCTTGGCAAGCGTCGTCAGCGCTTGAATCACGTGTATCGCACAATCAATCGCCAATGTCGGCTCCGTGGACGCAATCGTGGCGTATTTGAATAAATCCACCTTACTCGAAGCGTTACTGGCCGCGCCCGCATCACTTCCACCATCCTTGCCTTTTGTTTTCTTGATCGCCTTCTTCTTCGTCGTCGCCGCCTCAAGCTCCTTCATGGAAATCTCTGGAACGTCAATCGCCGATAAAACACTTTCGTTCACGCTATTCGCGACGTGCTTTAAAAAGCGCATGGCACAATCCGGGGTATCCCATATCCCTGCGTCGCTCGCGCTCTTGCTAAAATAACTCAAACGCGTGAGCTCGAGTCCATCCGGGACGTACGCGACCACTGCGCCTCGAGCGCGCGCGCTCATCACCGCCCGCGCCAACGCCACGCTCTTACCGGTGCCGCGCGACCCACGCACGTCAATTCTGCGCGTCGTGTTGGACGACATCGCCTCTTCGAGCGCACTGTCGACGCCGCGCACGAGTAAACGCCTTTTTAGCGCCGCGGAAGCGTCTTTCGCCTTGCTTTTCACCGCCGCATCTCCACTCGATGGCGTCGCCCCTCGCGGCGGCTTTGGTTCTTCTCTCACTATCGTTTCATTACGAACAAAATCAAACTCCGCATTCAATCCGGCGCACGCGTGGAACTCTGGTAACGTGCGCGCGATGTCCTCGTCGTCGACGTCGACGACGACGGCTTGAGCCCCGTTCGCCGCTGAAGACGCGAACCCGCGCGTTGCCGGCGCGGACGAACACGACGACGAGGAGGTTGTCAATGAAGACGCGAGCCTCGAGGCATGCGCCCGCGCCATGGCGGTGCTCACCGGTACCGCGCACGCGATCGATGACATCGTAACAGCTGCTGACGAAGTCGTCGTCTGCGTCGCCCCACGCACGGTTTGACGCGCTACGGCCGCGCTCGAACGACGTAACATGTCGAGTTGTGCGTGTTCTTTCTCGTCCTACGATCTACGTCTACGCGACGTCGGCGTCACGGTGTGAAGTTTGCGCCGAGGCGCGATCGTGCCAAACCCTTCTAGACAGTACTGGACGACGATGACGACAGGGCGACGCGCGTGATTTAGGCGAAATGCACGGAGTAGTCATTGCTTTGCTAAGTGTTTCGTATGTTGCAATGACAAAGAATGAACGATCGATGACGCGACGAAATCAAAGCGCTTTATCGTCGCCTTCGTACGCCTCGACGTAGGAATCGAGGTAACTCTGTACTTCAGCGCGCACTTCCGGTGTCATTCTATCGTGGTACAAAACGCCGTCTAAGTGGTCGTATTCGTGTTGGAACACGCGCGCTTCAAAGCCTTCGAGCGTCATCTTGAACTTCTTACCGGTGACGCTTTGGGCTTCGATTTGGACTCCAATCGGCCGCTGCGACGAAAGAAACAAAATCAACGTCAGTGTTGTCTTCGGGCATTTTCGTTGGAAAGAAGAAAGAAAACAAAAGAAAAAAAGAACAAGAATCCATCCAAATAGCCTCGCGTAAGTTGCTCACGTTTCTCCGCACGCCCGTAGGCTCTCGGATTAGCGTATATTTATGTTTTAGTCGCTCATCGGCTACGCGTCTCGTCTCGCCCCCCTAGGCGCGCGCAAAAACAAAAACTGGGCGCAAAGTAAAACAAATCAAACGTCATCGTACCTCGACATCGGCATACATCTTCGGAAAGCTCAAGCAACCTTCTTCAAATAAATCCTTCTCCTTTGAAAACTTGACAATCTTGGGATTACACAGCACGACCTCCTTGCCGCGACCGGGTTCGCCCGCTTCGTTGTACACCATCATGCGATAATTAACACCAACTTGTGGCGCGGCGAGCCCACACCCCACGGTTTCGTACATCACCTTGAACATCTCTTTCGACAATTGCTCCAACGCCTCGTCAAACACTTCCACGGGCGCATTCTTCGCGCGCAAACACGGCGCCGGGTACTTTTGCACGCTGAGCGGCCCGCTCCACACCACCGACTGCTTCCCACTCGCCCTTGCGCCATCGGCGCCACCGCCCTGACGCACGTCCTCGACTTCGCTAAACAAAAACCCTTTCTTCGCGCTCATCGTCATCGTGTCACCGCGACGCGACGCCACCACCGTCGTCGTCGTCACCATCGTCCTCCGTCGCCCACAGAGCATCGTCGTCCTCGTCGTCGCATGCGCCGCCGCACGAACGCCTCCACCACGCGCCATCGCGCGCGCACCGAGCGCGACCGTGGACATCGTCGTCGTCATCATTATCATCGCGTGCGACGTCCACGACGCGCGCGTCGTCGTCGTCGACGACGACGAATGCGGCGACGACGACGCGCGCGCGCCCGGGCGTGGCCTCGCGGATGGTGTCTGGTGGCGTCAACATGGCGTACATAGACGTTTTGTATTTTAATATACTCACGATGGTTCTATAGATACCCATTCATAGTTCTTCACTACGTCGTTAAGGGTTTAGGTCCCGTTTGCCCGCGCGGCCCTCGACTCGTCGACGCCGTCGTCACTCTGCGACGAACGATGTTGGCTTCGATGATGCACGCGTCGTGCTCGACCACGGTCGTTGCCATGCAAGGCAAGGTACGTATGACGAATCGTTGGTATCGAATCGCGGTCGAGTCTGCGTCGCGAGTCGTCGTCGCGCCGGCGCGCGCGCGGGGAGATGCGCCGGCGCGCGCGCGCGGGGCAGCAGGGCTTGGGGCCTCACCCGTGGTGTGGGCGCGACGACGACGACGACGGTGCGCGCGCGTCGAGGGCGAACGGCGCGCGCGTCGACGGACGAATGTGAAGTAGGAATATTGATGGGTATATATTCGCGTCGAGCTCGGTGCGCGTGCCGACGCGCGGTGGAGGTGACGGTCGGTGATGGCGATGGGGCCCATGTCGCCCACATCGCGCGTGGCGTGGATTATGGTTGACGACGATGGGCGAACGTGCGACTGACGATGCGGGTGTTTCTTTGTGTGCGTCTCATACAGCGATCGCAATTTAACGGTGCTTCCGTGCAATCTCGCCCGGTGGTCATGGTACGTCTGTGTACGCGTCGTCGGTGATGATGTTGCGCGTTTGGGGTTTTAGGGTTATATCCCAAATGGTCGCGCGCGCGTGGGCGTCGGGCGGCCCGTCTCACGCGTTGGCGTGCGCTCACGATTCACATCCGATCGAATACGCGACTGACCAATGGTTTACGTTTTAAACGCACGCACAGCCGACTGCGCAACGCCGCGGTGATTTGCAAGTGCGCGCGGCTCGCGTCGCCGGAGTTGAAATTCCGAACAACAAGCGCTGCGAAACCGCGTTGACGTACGTGTACGGTATTGGCCCGACGAGCGCCAAGGCTATCATGGCGGCGACGGCTTTGGAGAACAAGCGTTTGCGCGAGTTCTCTGAAGAGGAACTCACGACGTTGCGTGAGGAAGTGGAAAAGTACAACATTGAGGGTGAGCTCAGACGTACCATCAACATGAACATCAAGCGCTTGAAGGAGATCCAATGCCACCGGGGTAAGCGTCACATTAACAACTTGCCGGTTCGTGGTCAGCGTACGAAGACGAACGCGAGAACGCGCAAGGGTAAGACGAAGACCGTCGCGGGTAAGAAGAAGTAAATAGACTTTTGCCGAGCGGTGTCAAAGCGCGACGCGCGGTGAACGCTTTTCACCGCGGAGTCGTCTTGGATACCTTTAAAAATTGTTTGTGGGGAGAGAAAAATTTAGTTAACGCTTGTACGACGCTATATGCCGTTAAATAGTTGCGTCATCGTGTTATTTCTGTAATAACTATAACGACAGCATTCTTTTTATTTTATCTTGTGCCGTACGCGGCTTGCGCTCGCCTCGCTGCTGGCGTGACTTTAAATTCGCGCGCACGTCCTAGTAATTCAGTCTGTAGCGTCCTACGATGCGCGGCTGATCGTTCAAGTCGCTCTGTGGCCAGTGCCAAATCGCTCTCGAGGTTCTCGATGCGTTTCAAATCTTCAGGGCGTGCCTCGCGGTTTTCGTACATCGCACGCCATTTAGACGTTTCCGCGCACGACGCCGATAACGCATCATTCGCTGCGCGCGTCGCCGCTTCGCTCGAACTCTGCATGCGCATAATCGTTTTCTTATTTTCGCTCTTGATGGAACTAACGTCGCTTTCGTGCGCGTATACAGCTGCCGCCAAGGCTTCGCGTGACTTTTCATTCTCCATCGATCGTTCGAGCGCTTCTGCGGCGAGTTCTTCGCGCGTGCGCCGCACTTGGTCGCGGAGACTTTCGCGTTCAAGCTCGAGAGCGGTGCTCACTGTCAGGCATGATTCAAGCTTAGTCTCGTACTCGCGCTCTAAGTATTCGAGCTCTTTTGCGTGCTCGTCGTGTGCACGCTTGAGGTCGCTCGCCCTGTCCAGGCGCAATTTTTCAGCCAACTCTTCGAGGCGCATCGCATGCTGCGCCTCGACCTCGCCGACCGCAAGTCGAACGGCTTCGGACATTGCACGTTTTAAATGCCGTTCGTGATCTTCATGCATCAATTCGAGGCGCTCGGCATGAGACGTCGATAAGGTCTCGATTTCATTGGCGTGCGACGCAGACATTGAACTCACGCGTCGCTCAAAATCGGCTCGTAAATCTGCAACGTCCTTTTCGTAGCGCGCCGTGCGCTCGATCTTCTGCTCATCGTGCTCGCGTTTTGCGCTGCTCAACTCTTCTCGTAACTCGCGTTCGACGGCTTGATACGCATCCGAGACGTTTGCCACGGCTCGAGTGCAATCCGCCCGCGCGCGCGCCGTGAGTTCCGTGGTCAATCGCTCCATGGCGCTTTCGTGCGTTCGCTGCAACTCTTTGAGCGCACACTCGACGTTTTCAGCTGTTTTACGCTCCCATATCGCGTTCAAGCGTTCGATTTCTTTCCTTGACATGTGCTCGGCCTCGAGACGCCGCGTTTCGTACTCCATCGCTCGTTCACCGAGTTCATTTTCCATTTTATGCACCAAAGCCTCAACCGATTGCAGGGCGATTTTAGACTCGCGCGCGTCATCCTTAAGTGCGAGCTCTTTCACGCGAAACGCCGATGTGGTGCGTTCAAGTTCTGTCTCAAGCGTCCGCACGCGAATTTGCGCCGCTTCACTGACGTGTTTAGCCTCGAGCGCGCGCGCGTTGGCACTTTCAATTTCAGATTGCAAAACGCCGCGCTCGTCTCGCCATTGCGTTTCGCGTTTGGCCCACGAGCGTTCGACGGATTCCACCTCGCTCGCACGCTCTGCTTCAATCTCCCGCACGCACTCTGCTTGAGTGTCTAAAATGTGTGCATGCCGAGCCGCACACTCAACTTCCATCGCTTTGAGCCTCGCTTCATACGATGCTGAAAGCTCTTCGCGCTCGCGCTCGTATGTCGACTGTTGCGCTTCCATCGCTCGTTTGCATTCGAGCTCTTCTCGACGCCGCGCCGATTCGCTCTCCCCGAGCTCATCTCGCGTCGTTTGCACGCATACATTTAGAGCATCAATTTGTACGGCTTGCGCGCGATCGCTTGCGTCGCGTTCAGCGCGCATATCATCCATAACTCGCGTCAACTCGCTTCGTTCCTTGATGCTCGCGACGTACGCGTCTTGCGCTTGACTTAATTTCTCCGCCGCGTCTGTCGACAACGCCGTGAGACGCTCTACTTCACCCGTCAACTCGCGTATGCGCGTTTCATGCGCGCTTGCAGTGATGCGCAACGCATCGAGCGTGTCCCCTCGCGATGCGTAATCGATGTGAAGCGCATCTAACGCGTCTCGCGCCGAAGTGTGCGCGACACGCGTCGCTTGGAGCTCGGATTCAGCCTCGCCCAATGTCTTTTCAAGAAATTCATACGCCACGCGCTGTCGTTCGTACTTGTCGTGCGCCTTGGTGCGCTCATCAGTGAGCATACGGTCGACATCATCACGCATCGCACGAATTTCCGCGTCTTTGTCATCCAGCAAACGTCGAGCGGCGTCGTCGCTCGCGGCGCTCGCGGCGTTGACTTTTTCAATCTCTGTCGCGCACGTCGCTCGTAGTTCCGCCAAATCATGCTCGAATTCTCGCTCAAGCCGTGCGCGTTCATCGCGCTCAAATTCAATATCGCGCATCAGTCGCGCCTCGGTCGCTCTCGCGCTCTCGACGACGCGCATACGCGTCTCTGTTTCCACGCGTAACGCCTCTTCGCGCGCCCGCTCCGTCGCCTCGCGCGCGCGTTGACATTCTTCTCGCATCTCACGCACCACGCGCGCACTCAACGCCTCTCGCTCGGCGTCACGCATCGCATGCGCGCTCTGTGCGCGCTCCAATTCGCATCGCACGCGCGCCTCGGCGTCGTCCGTGCTCACAATCACCATCGCCCGCGTCCGCGCTCGATGCGCCCGCGCCTCCACCGCGCGCCGGTGCTCCACATCTTCCCGCGCCTGTACCTCACGAACGATCGCATTCGACGCCTCGTATCGCGTCAGTGCCAACGCCCGCGCGTGGGCGCGCTCGGCATCGTCGCGTTCGTCCCTCGCATCCTCGCACGCCGCGTGTAACGTGCACACCACGCGAGTCAACTGTGCAATCTTTGTCGACTGCACCGATGATGATGATGATGATGGCGATGCGCATCGTTCGTCGGTCGCGGTCGCGGTCGCGGTCGCGGTCGCGGCGGTCGCGGCGACGCCGTCGTCGTCGGTGCGTCGTGTGCGACCGTCGGCGCGCTGCGGTGGCATCTGTCGCGACGAGGAATGCGACGCCGAGCGATGGGATGGCGCGGGCTGGGGACTCGGTGCGTCGTGTGGTGTGACGGTTCATATTCCTATTCGAAAAACGCGGGACTGTGCGACGCGCGACGACGACGACGACGACGACGACGACGACGACGCGTGTTGACGACGCGTGATATCGTGAGATAGAACGGAACGCGCGGTGTGCGAGTGGCGGCGCCGACGACGACGACGCGAGAGGTTCGTTGCGCATCGATGTCGACGCAGCGGCTGTTGGATACCGAGACTGGGGGCGTCGGCGAGGACGAGAGCGGATACGCGAGCGATGACGACGACGTGGACGATGTGAATGGTGAAAGTCACGATGTGGTGGCGCGTACGAGCACGTGGCGCGGGTTTACCGCGCGTACGACGTCGTTGTGGGCTGGGGACGACAGGGACGTCGAGGACGAGGACGAGGACGAGGGCGTGGAGTCTTTGGATTCCAACGACGTAGATTCGCATTGGAGTCGACGGAGTGCGGGGAAAACGCGAGGTTTTGCGGCGAAGTGGATCGTGACTGCCATCATTGGGTGTTCAATCGGCGTCATTGCGTTCGCGCTGGATGTTGCCGTAAGTTTTGCGTTTCGCGCGCGTCGGGCGTTGTTTACGATTGGGTTGGAACACGTACACGTGGTGTTTGGTTTGACGTTGTTCGCCGTGAGTGGGGTTTTGTTGACGCTATGTGCGAGTGCGCTTACCGTGTACGTCGCTCCCGCGGCGAAGGGTGCTGGGATGGCGTATGTGATGTCTTTTTTGAATGGCGTTCACGTGCCTCGATCGCTCGACACCAAGACGTTGGTTGCGAAATGGCTCGGAGTCGTCTGTTCGGTATCGAGCGGGCTCATCGTCGGCCCAGAAGGACCGTTGGTGCACATGGGAACCGCCGTTGCGGCGTTGTTTACTCGCGGACGCGCATCAGGCGTGGTTCTACGTCGTCGATTTGACGTGGATTTATTCGCGAGCGACGAAGAGCGCAACGATTTCTTGTGCGCAGGCGTCGCTGCCGGCCTCGCCGCGGCGTTCGGTTCGCCTGTCGGTGGTGTTTTGTTCGCATTGGAGGAAGCCAGCACGCATTGGTCTAAAGAAAGCACCACACATCGCGCGTTGTTCGCAGCAACGCTCGCGACATTCATCTTGGCATTGTGCCGCGCGAAATCATCTTCACAATATACGTCCATGACGTCTCCAGGGTTACTCGTCATCGGAGACGTATCGAGCACGTACTACTTGATTGAACTACCATTTTTTGCGCTTCTTGCTGCGTGCTGCGGCGTCGTGAGTGGCGTCCTCACTCGAACAATTGTGCTTCTGAGCCGAATCACTGCGCCGAGAACGAATCGACGTCGAGTCGCGCAAGCGCTCATGACGTCGTCCTTGTGCACGTCCATCTTTTGCGTCGTCGCCTTCGTTAGTGGCACGTGTAAACCCATGGAATCGCCCGACGTACAGGCGTGGCATGAGGAAGTGGGCATGCGTTTGTGGTGTAAAAGCCCAGACGAATACAACGACGTCGGCAGCGTACTGCTGTCAAATCACAACGGCGTCCTGACGTGGATTTTAGGCGCGCCCGATGGCGCATTTTCTCTCAAAGCACTCGTATATTGCTTTGTCACGACATTGTTTGGACTGTGCGCCGCTGCGAATTTGTACGTGCCCGCTGGGTTGTTCATGCCCACAATTTTGTGGGGCGCGATTTCAGGTCGCGCGGCGTCGTTGGTCATCAAGCATTCGTTCGCCTCACTCGGGGAAATCAGCTTAAATCCGCACGCATACGCAATAGTCGGCGCAACCGCGGCGTTGGCGGGTACGTTTCGTGGAGCGTCGATTTCAGTCGTCATCATCATGTTCGAAGGCACGGGTACGCACGCGTTTTTACTTCCTTGCCTCGTCGCGGTGGCCATGTCAAATGTGTTTTCATCGTTTGGAGGTTCGGTGTACGCCGAGCAATTGCGCGCGGCTGGCATTCCATTTTTACATCAAGAACCGCCAAAATCGCTCGACCCGTCGCTCACGGTGGGCGACATTTGCTCACGCGAAGTGGTGTGTTTCAGCCCCATCGAACGCGTCGGCGTCATCGAACACGCGCTCAAAACAACGCGACACAATGGTTTTCCCATCGTCGCCACGAAATCAAAGCGTGTCCTTGGCTTGATTTTACGCAAGCAACTTTTGGTTTTACTTTCGCGCCGAGCATTCATCGAAAACATGATCCACTTACCGACGATTGCCGAAGACGACGACGAAGAAGAAGACGAACGAGCCGACGCCAATCTGGCCACCAACGCCGAAAACGACGTCGCCCAACGTCGAATCGCCGAATACTGCAAAGAACTCTCGAATCTGATGCGCACGTACCACCAACGCCGCGACGGCGACGTCGCCCGCGCAGCCTCAACTCGAGCCGCGCGCGCCATCGGCTTGACTGAATCCGAACGCGCCAAGCGTTGCGATTTAGCCGTCTTCATGCACGTCTCCCCCGTGTGCCTTCGCGCCGACGTCTCCGTCGCCGTCGCGTGGACCATTTTCTCTCGTTTGCGTCTCCGTCACCTCCCCATCGTCGGTGGTCGTGGCGATACCGACGCCATCGTCGGCGTCGTCGCCAGGCGCGACTTCACGAAACGTCTTCATGATGAATAAAATCAGTCGTCGTCATCCTTCATGGTAATACTCACGCGCCGGTTTCGACACTTTTGCGACGATTGTCAAACCACATTCGTGCTCGCGCACTGTTTCAAAATGTAGTGCGTCTCGCAACGCATCGCGCGGTACGTCGTATTCTCAAACGTCGTCGCGTCGCGCGACATCCAACCTCCAAAGTGCTCACCTTCATCGTCGGGCTTTGGCCTTTGGGGTGTCTGCGTGCGTCCACGCGCGACGGCACACATCGACGACGACGACGACGACGGAGCACGGACGATGAGTAGTCAGTTTGCAAAGACGTGGTTACGACCAGAGGTACGACCGCGACGCGACGGACGCGGATGTTTTAACGACGCTCGACCGCGCGCGTGGTCCATCGCGGTGGAACGAACGATCCAGTGGGGTGAATGAATCGCCCTGGGTTTGAACGCACACGAGACTGACGGCACGGCTTCGCGCGATCGCATGGCACGCACGCGTACGAACGCAGGTGTATCCTATTTTTGTCGCCATCGGGGGCGCGTGCTCGCTGAGCGCGTTCTTTATGACTCGACAACTCGCGACGAGTCCCGGGTTTACCGCGCGCAAGTCCAAGCGCATGGCGGGCGTGCGCGAAGAACCGGAGGATTTTAAGGAGGGTAAGAACTGGCGTGAGCACGGCGTTCGACGCGCGTTGCGAGGGATGACGCCGCAAATCATGCCTGGATTGAACTCATCCATGTCTGGCGGTCAGCACTAATAGTACCGGCTGTGCGGCTGCCAGCCGGTTTTTGGACGGTGGATGCGCAAAGAATACACGACGCTCACCGCTTCGCACGTGTATATCAAACACACGCACACGCGCATCGTGTTGACATCACCGTCGATATGCAGAGACATGCGTTGTAACAAAACATACCCAAACGTTAAATACTACCGGTACCAACCAACCGTGAATGACATCTCGCGCGCACGCGGCGACGCCAACGGTTGAGCGTCGCGGCACTCGACGCGACGCGTCCTAGACGTTTCGCGCGGGCTAAGTTGCGCATGTCACGTTGCGTCGCTTAAAAATTGTAGACATTATGTTGTTATTGAAAACACGTCACAGCGGGAAATACCTCGTGTGTCGTTCTGGTCAACTCGCGGTTTGATGGGATATATTGGGAATGTACATGCCAGTCATGCCAGCTTTTATGGAGAAAAATGTGAGGTTTAGGAGTCGGTTCGTACGCCTAGGCTTGCTCCGACGTTGGTTTCCGGTTCGGCAAGTTCGGCAAGTTGGGCAAGTTGGGCAAGTTGGGCATCTTAGGCTTCCATGGCTTTCCGAGCGACTGTGGCTCTTCCCCCGGGTAACCGTGCTGCTGTGGCTCTTCCGCCGGGTAACCGTGCTGCTGTGACTTTTCTGCCGGGTAGCCAGGCTGGTGCACCTTGGCTTCTTTGGAGTCTTCGTTGCCACACTTGAGCGTCTTCATCGCCTTGTCGACGCGAACGTTCATTCGCGTGAATTCGTCAAAGCCCGAGATGACGAAACTGCACGTCTTCACGTCAGCCTGCTCGTGCTCGGCGCAAAATTCTTCAAACAAAACCTTCAACGTTTGAATGACGAGATCGCCATTGTGATTCTCCCCATCTCGGCACTCTTTGATTTCTCTCAAGGTATTCTCCAAGATGTCCTGGCGCTTTTGCGCGTCAAACATGCAGCCACCCTTGTTCACCCGCATGTTCACCCCGCAAAGTTCTTCGTACAAGCACCTTGCGTCGTCGTCTGCGCAGCCGATGTCGAAGCGTTCGTCCGGACCTTTCGGCCCATCGGGAGGACCCTGAACCGGCCCCGTCTTCGGCTGACCCAACATCAAACCCGTCGAGTACGGCGTCGAGACGTACGTCGCCGCCCCAACCGCGAGCAACGTCCCTCCGACGATCAACGCCGCGGGCTTCATCCACGACGACGACGCGCGCGCGCGCACCGCCGTCGGCCGTTCCATAATCAACGGATCGCTCTCATCCTTCATCGACGATTTAAATCGCGCATCGACAACGACACCCATATTCGTCACGACTGTCAATCAACGAAAACCTCCGTCGTCTTGGTGTTGGTTTGGTGTTCAAACCGATCGACCCGTGCGTTCGTGCGTTCGCGCGTTCGTCGACGTCGCGCGCTCGTGATCGCACCGCGGCGATGGGTGCGATGGGTGTTCGTGCGCGTGTTCGTCGAGTCCGTGCACCACGATCGCGCGTGCGTCGTGTCGCGTCGCGTCAGCGAGTGACGATCGACACGGCATCCAACACCAACATCGCCAGGCGCACCGCGTCACTTGCCGATCGACGCCGCCGCCACAAACCCACGGCGCGCTTTGGTGTCGCGCGCGCGAGAGAGAGGGAGAGATCACGACGCGGTCGGCGTCGTCGCGCGTCGCGCATCGCCGACGGCGTGACCGACGGGTGCGACGGGTCGACGACTTTAGTGATGGCGACCGACCGAGTGTACCCAAAACGACCCATCGCGTCGCGCGGCGTCGCGCGCCGCCCCGCACACGGCGTCGCGCGATGCATCCGACGGCGATGGCGATGGCGATGTCTTCGCTCGTGGCGCGACGCGTGAGCGCGGCGTTCGCGTCGTCGTCGTCGTCGTCGTCGTCGTCATCGGCGACGGTGTCGGGGAAAACGCGTCGTGGCTGCCGCGTCGGGGCGTTGACGACGACGACGACGACGGGTGATGTGCTGGAGGAAATCGCGCGCGCGAACGGGGGGGTGGCGTATCCAATCGTCGTCGGGACGAACGCGCACGGCGTGCGCGGGGCGTTCGCGACGCGAGACGTGGCGAAAGGGGAGGCGGTGCTCGAACGCGGGTTGGATGGCGCGAACGCGGTGATGGATGACCCGAGAGAGGACGCGCGATGGTCGAGGCAGCTCGGGCGGCGATTGATACGATTAACTCGAGATGTGTCTTCGTTATCGTCGTTGATGCGAGCGTACGTAGAGTGCTTGCCAAAGGAGCGAGAGACTATTGGTTTGGCCAACGACGAGGCGAGCGTGGAGGCGCTGCGCGCGACGTGGGATGATAAAAACGCCAAGGAGGAAATGTTGACGTTTGCAAAGCAAATTGAGAGTTCGTTTGCGTTGGAGTCGGCGATGGACGACACGTTGACGATGGATGAGTGGCGTTGGGCCATGGCTATGGTGCACTCGAGAACGTTTCGCATCGAGGATGAATACGGCAGGCGACCGACGCGCCGAGCGATGATTCCTGGGGCGGATTTATTGAATCATTCATCCGTCGATGCAAATTGCGACTGGAGTTCTGACGGAGAAACGTTCGTTATTAGCGCTGTTCGAGATATCAAAGCCGGAGAAGAGTTCACACTGAGTTATGGCAGTCAATGTGACCGACACTTTATGTTGTTCTACGGCTTTGTGCCCGAGCCGAATCCTCACAACAAAGTCAGGCTCTTCTCCGACGGCAAACACGCGCTCGATTGGTATCAGGCGTTATGTGGTGTGGATGAACTCGATGATGTTTGGGATCGCGAGAAGAAACGGATCGTGGCGACGTTTGAGAAAAAATACTGCGTCTATCGCCCAGATAAGAATGGCTTGCGGCGCTGCGTGGCGCCCGATGGGTTGTTCCTCGGTGCTCAAGGCGTTGTCGACGAGGCGTTGATTATGCTCTTGAATGAAATGAGTGGCGATGAAGATATGGCCATCGCAGCCATTCGCGCGCGAGCGGCAGAAGTCATTGATCTCATGGAGTCCACCACCGACCGCATTGAACAGGCGTTGCGGGATAGAAAGGTGTCGCCGTACAACGTGAGCCTCATGAAGACGTTTCGCGAGCGCAAAGTTGCGCTTTTACGTCACGTAGCGTAGCTTGCATCTTGTACTCGTTACTACTCGTATGGTTACTATAATATACTGTATATCTACTAGTGTACTTCTAATGGGATGGGAAAAAGGCGTCGAAGACGCGTTTCGTGGCTGCCGGGCCGAGCTTTCGGGCGTTGACGACGGCTTCGGCCAAGTCAAACTGGGCGCTCGCTCGGTCTGCGTCGATCGCACGCTTCAAGTGGGACGGTGTGGGGTATCGCGCGGCGATTGCTTCGGCTCCACCTGGACCGACCCCCGGAACTTGGGCGATCATTGACGCCCAAATCGTGCGGAGTGTCTTTTCAGAGTCCGCGAGCTCGCTGCACGTCTTGATGAACTCTGGGTACGAAGGCAACGTTTGAGTCTTTTCGTTTCGTTTGAGCGGTGCGTAAGTAGCATCGAGTGCTCGAGTGAAGTTGCCAAAGAAATCAATTGTGTCGTTCGTGCCCTCGGTGTTGACGACGCGGAATTCGTCAAAGATCTCCGTTTGTACGCGCGCCGTGTGCACGCGACGACGACTGACGTCGTCGGGAATAGCCTCCACGTTGCCCTCTAATAGATACATCAGATTCTTAATCCCGCATCGATGCAAATGAAACTTTTGCGCATCGTAGCGATTACCTATGATGCTCGCGAGTAAATCATCCAAACGTTTACGCTCGATGATGAAATCCAACATGTAACATTCAGCGAGCGAGGCGCCGCGTCTTCGAGCCATCCATGCAGCGTCGCCGTATGGAAGCTTGTGAATCAAGCACGGCAAACCCATCTGTTCGAGCTTGCGCACGCCATTCTTCGTCGCTTGTTCGCAAGAATCCAATACGAATACGGTTTCGTAGATCTCGCCGTACGTTTGACCGGGATCGAGCGGCGGTAAGCGCCAGTCGTGCGTCTCCGCATCGACAATAGATGTCACCTTGGGCGTGTCTCGTAACGAGCACTGAGGCACGTACGTGGTCTCCCGTGGTGGACAATAAGCTCCACTGATGACGTTTCGAAACGATCCAGCAGTAGCTGAGCGTTGCTGTTTTCGCACAGTCGACGTCGATGGCGCGGATTCCTGCGTGCTTTTTCGGGACGTGGACGCGACGTTTGTCGTCGTCACGGCGTCTTCGACTTCGTCTTCGATGATGACCAAGTCGTCGTCGTCTTCATCATCGTCGCCGTCGTTGCCATTACCATCACCATTGACCATCGCGTCGCTACCATTCTTTTCAGATGGAATCGTCATTTCAATGTCCTTCGCAGTCATGCGTCCGCACCGACAATCGCCTCGGATTTCTGCAAAAGCGTGCAATTTCCTCCCCAGCGCCTCGCCTTCGGGCGTCAAGCGTATGCTCATTGGATTCCCCCACGTGTGCACCATGGGCGCGTCGTGCCCGCGTGGAGTGTTCTTTAAGTGCGAATTAAACGCCGACCAACCACAGTATTGATACTGCGAAGCGCCTCCCGCGCCTCGTCCTCGTCCTCGTCCTCGACCGCTCGTCACGACTTGCGCTCGAGGTAAAATTCCATTCGCGCTCAATCCACTATCTTCCGCCGCGAGCTCGAGTTCGCGCTTACTCACCACATCCTTACCTTCTAGTGCTAATTTATGCAACGTTACCAATAACGCAAACGCCGCCGTCTTATACTGCGGCTCCCAAGGCTCGCGCGGCTTTTTATTCGTCGTCCTCGTCTTCGTTTGCGTCTGCGCCGCCGTCGCCCCGGCGACGCCGCGCTTCCTCGTCAACGACACCGACATCGACGTCGACGCCGCCGCACCAAAATCACCACCACGCTCAACATCACCACGCACCGGACGTAAACCAGCATTGGGATTCCGCGCCTTTAACGTCTCCCCGTACTCTGACGCCCGCGCGCTCCGCTCCGCTTCCCAAAACCGCGTCAACGCCTCCACCACGCGCGCGCCAACCCCTCGAACCTCGCGCGCGCTCGCCTCATCGTACACCTCGCGTCCATGCCTCACCACGTTCGCCGACGCCCGACTGAGCGCCGCATGAAACCCACTCGCGGGCGCGTCCGCGCGCACCTCTCGCGCGTAGCGTTGTAAAAACATCGCCACCGGCACGTTGGCTCGCACGACGCATCGCTCGTGCGCCTCCGCGATCGCGCCGTCGTCGTCGAACGTCGCGTGCGCGCCGTACGCGTGGGATTCGTCCACGTCCGCGCACGTCGCCGCGTACGCGCGCGAAAACATCGTCACGCGCGCGCGCGCACGCCGCGCAGTCGCGCGCGCCGCGACACAGCTGTCGCTCGAGCGCGCGCGTGGACACGCGAATGAACGGGTGCGGACGCGGTTAGGGACGGCGCGCGCGCGCGATGCGCGCGCGACATCGCGCGCGCACGTCGCGCGCGTTTTTAGCGCTCGCGCGCGAGACCGCCGCGGCGCTCGCGCGCGAGAAACACGTTCGTTGCGATGCGCGCGACGCCACTCGAGGGCGATCGATCGATGCGCGCGATGCGACAGTGTCTCGCGCGAGCGCGCGGTGCGCGTGCGCGTGCGGGCGCGTGGGATGTTTTCAAGGGCATCGATGCCGACGACGAGGTATCGCGCGTCGACGGTGGGCGACGTCGACGACGACGACGAGAGCGGCGCGCGGATGATGATGTCGAAGAAGATGCAAAAGATGTTGAACGCGCGCACCAGGCTGACGACGACGACGACGACGACGACGAAGACTGATTTCGTTCGCGAGAATAAGCGAGCGATACGAGACGCGAGCGCGCGGACGCGAGCGATGCGTCGAGAGGGTGGTTGTGCGCGCGGTGATGCGTCGAGGACGGGGAGCGCGGCGCGCGGACGAGGCGAAGCGGCGTTGACCGCGACGCCGTCGAATAGGACGACGGCTAGGACAAAGAAGGATACGACAAATCCAAGGATAAATATCGTCGCATCGCCGCGCGTGTTTGAAGATTTAGAACGCGCGCGCGCGTTGGGTGCACAACGCGTGCGTGAGGTGGAAAAGCGAGTCGAGGCGAGGCGAGTGGCGGGAAACTCTGCGCGTCGTGACGGATACGGGACGACGCCAAAGTATCTACTCGAGCGTAAAGCCACGCTGTTGAGGGAAATGAATGAGAAAATGGAAACGACGTTACGCGAAATCGAACGTCGTCGCGCGGTGCGTTCGATTGAAGTCGCCAAGGCGAGAGAAGCGAGAGAGGCGAGAGACCGTGAACGCGAAGAGCGCCTGCGTCGACGCGCGGCGATCGACGCCGAGAAGATTACGCCGCGACAGCGCGGCGAGGCGAAGCGCGAAATGGAGCGCGCGCGTGAGTTATTCGCCCGCGCGCGGTTAACCGTAGACCAAAGATTGTACTAGATGCTGTTGTATTAAAAGTGTAGGCTTCACATCGCGACGCGGCGCAACTGTTTTCTCTTTCTCAACGAAACAACCATGACGACGACGATGTTGACGACGACGCGTGTGCCGCATCGCATGAGTACATCGCGCGAATCTCGTCATCAGCGTCGGCGCCCTTGCGTCACGCGCTTTGCATCGTCGTCGTCATCGTACGAAAAGACGTGGAGTAATCCATCAGGCGCAGCCATGGATGTTGTCGTCTCGTCGTCGTTGTTCGCGTGTGCGAGGCCTTTCGTGTGGAACTCCATCGACGTCGGTGGACGCATGGCTGTGGTGAAACTCGCCAACGGCGACGTGTGGGTGCACTCACCGGTTGAGCTCGACGCGCGCACGCGCCAAGCCGTGGACGCGCTCGGGCGCGTGGCGCACATCGTTTCGCCAAACTACGAGCATCTGAAATACGCCGCGCAATGGAAACAGGCGTACCCTGATGCCACGCTCTACGGCTGTCCGGGGTTGAAGACGAAAAAGCCCGACATTCCGTACGATTGCGAAGTGTCGAACGTCGCGCCCGAGGCGTGGTTGGGGGAGTTTGAAGTCGCGTGGTTTGACAGCGAACGCGCGCCGGTGATCGACGAGCCATTCTTCAACGAAGTGGTGTTTTATCACAAGCCCACGAAGAGTTTGATGGTGACGGATGTGTTTTGGAATTATCCTGGTGGCGCCACGATTGATGGCGTCGACGTGCCGCTCGGCACGAAGGCTTGGAAATTTGGCATGGACAAGGTGTACGCGCCGTTTTATCGAAAGATTATGATTGTCGACGAGGCAAAGTATGCCGAGACCGTACGCCTGGTCACAGAGACCTGGGCGTGGGACATCGTCGTGCCATGTCATGGACCAATCGTGCGCGGCGGCATTGCGCGCGAGGCGGTGCGCGAACACTTGCGGTGAGTGGGTGCGCGTATTCGGAGGCTTCATTCGTCGACTCAGCGTTCGCTCGAATCACATGCCACCGAACACTCGTCGACGCGCGGCGCATAAGCGACTCAAAAGTGACGATGGATCGGTTTTGGGCACGGCGGCAACGCGACGCGTGCGCGCACGAGCGGGTCAAGCCTCCGCGGCGGCGACGGCGTTGAGGGTAGTTGACGCGCGCGACGGCGGTAATTCTCCAACCACGTCCACCGTGTCCAAGAGCTGGACAGCTGATGATTTCCTTAGTGCGTTATGCGAACGGGCGGTTTCAAATTCAGTGCCTCTAGGCGCGCGATCGGTCGACGCGGACGACGACGGCGATGCGGATGGCGAAGGGTGTTCGGAAATGACATCCTCGCAAGGGACGCAGTCGGCGGGCACGTCGAGTTTGCGCGTCAGGCGTTCGCTTCCAGGACTGCGTCTGCCAAACGAAGCATTTGACTCCGATCGTCCCGACGAGGGCGATCGAGAGATTGAATCCGAACGCGCCGAGATGCCGAGCGACGGTTGGATACAACCGTGTTTTGCGTGCGGTAGGTGGACGTGGCAAAATGTTTCGTTGGGCGGTTTTAGGGTGTATAGATGTTCGACGTGCGCCACGCAGTTCAGGGCGCGTGCGAACGAGTTGAAAACATCGTCCGATCAAGATGCGGATGCTGGGAAGAGCGCAGCTGACGAAGGCGATGAAGACGCTAAGAACAAAATTCTCGCCTCTCTCGTGAGCAAGTTGCAAGCCGTCGTGCAGCACGCGGGACGCGCGCCGGGGAGCATCGCAGCGATTGAATGACATCAAAAGATCGTGTGTGTGCTGTTGTTCAACGTCGTATTATTAGCAGCAAGCGTGCGCGTATCGCATATAGTCTAGAATGTGCGCGCTGTGTGTATTATAAATATTTCGTTTGTACCACTGGCAGTCCTCCTCAACCTCTTACAATTCGTCGCGCTGCTCGCCTGGAATTTCGATTCGAGCGGCGCCACCATCTTCAGGATGATAGAAATCAAACCAGTCTTCGTCATCGAACATGTCGTCGACGTCATCCGTGCCGTCGTTTGCGTAACCCATGTCTTTACGCATGGCGCGCCATTTCTCCGCTTGGTCGCTTCTAAACGCTGCCCAATCCATTTCGCCATCTTCATTGAGAAATTTTGCGTCTTCACTCGCGCGAAGTTCCTCCTCCTCCTCGATGTTTGGGTTTTCGACGTGAAACTTGACATTATCAAGAAAATTCCACACCTGCGCCGAGTTTCCGGAAGGCGTATTCTTGAGCTGTGGCGTTGCTTCCATGCACATAATGATAACCATCGCCTGCCGCCATTGTTGTCTATCCGCCAACGCTTTGGCCTGATTGAAAACGTGATGCACAATGGTTTCGTATGCATCTGTACCGACCGAACCTCCACCTCTAATCGTTTTGAGGTTGTCATCAAACTCTATCAATCCTTCGTCGCGTAAACTGTCAAAACATTCCCACGGCCCGATATCCTTTATTCTCATCTCATCCACTTTAACTTGCGGAGACTCGACAAAATCAATCACGCGCTGTGTCGTGCGCTTTGTTCCCTTGAACTCGATTCCACGCGTTTTGTACCCACGAGGGAAAAACTGGACCGCGGGCAAGCCAGTGATGTTGTACTTCTGCGCCGACGGACGCGCGGTGTCGACATCTAAGCGTCCTACTTTCACGCGCCCACCTTGTTTTCGACGCCTGAGTGCGAAATGCGCCCCAACTTGCTCGTAATCTTTCTCGAACGCCTGACAATGCCCACACCACTTGGCGTAAAACTCGACTAGTACGTCATAGTTTTCGTCTTGCACGTATGCGTCGATGGTGTCTTGCGTCAAATCGTCTACAACGTTTGGAAAATCTACGCGCTGTTCGGGGGTCTTCAACCCAAGCTCGCGGTTGAGCCAACCAATTGTTTCTTTCGCGTTCAATGTTCCGTGGTACCGTTTGGGTTTCCTAATCACCGTCTCACCGCTCGGAGTGACGTAGTACCATCGATGTTGTTTCAGCACGGCGACAAACGGCGCGTTAGTGGCGCGAAACACCCCAGTAATGTTTGGCGTCGACGCCGCATCTGGAACTTCAATAAACATCACGCGTTTATCACCCGCCACACCTAACTCGTCGTCGTGTTGTTCGAACAACTCTGCAACGTATTTAAACTCCTCCGCGTAGTGCGCGCACAGCTCGCACCCGGGCGTTAACAACGCCACCACCGCCGTGCGCTTGCCCAAGGTTTCAAACAACACGCGCTCGTCGGACACCGTCTTAAAGTTGCGCACCGATGAGCGCCCATTCGTAGACGTCACGACGCCGTCAGAGGCGGACGCCGAGGACGCGACCATCATCAACGCGACAAAGATTACATGAAAAACAATAGCCCACGCCGCGCCCGCGCGACGCGTCCGCGCCCGAGGACGCGTGCACGCATCGCGACGCCGATGCCACCACTGCCCTCGATCGCGTCGTTTTCGACTCGACCCGTCGGTGCGCGACATGACGCGCGGTTGAACGCAACGAGCCGCGCACTGCGGGCGGTCACTCGGCGACGCAGCGTCGTCATCGGCAGCCATGGCGCGCGAGGACGACGAGCCGTCGACGTCGTCGCCGAGCGAGCGCGTACCGCCGTGGAGAGACTTTTATTCGCCACACTTTGACGCGGCGCGCGCGCTGGCACCGGACTCGGGCGCGCGTCCGCCGCGTCCCAAAGTCCGCGCTTTGGATACTGTGCGACAGTGTAAAAAGTTGTTGACGATGTGTGGACTCGGGGTCGACGGCGCGGCGCCCGGTGCGGTGGACAGGCGCACCGTGGTCGTGCGGAATGCCGCGTCGTTCGCGGCGCAGGCGCAAGCCAAGGCGCGGGCGGAAAAATTCAAGGCGCAGGACGCGCGGTTCGCGACGCGGATGCGCGTCGTGGACGCGTTGGCGTCGACAAAGAATGCGCGCGACGGGCCGTTGAGCGTGATTCGTGACGCACGTGAGCGACGTGTGCGCGTGAGTATAGTGACACGACACGCGCGTGGTGTGCGGGGTACCGCTGAGGCGTACGTTGAAGCGTTTGATAAGTTTATGAATTTGATTCTCACCGACGTCGAGGAGACGTATTCGGTGCGCGGGACGCGAGACGTTGAACGGATAGAGACCAATGGCGATGGCACGACGACGACGACGTTTGTGAGGCGCGTTCCAAAATTGGAACAACGAACGCGTCGCATTCAGCAAGTGTTCTTGCGCGGTGAGCACGTCGTGTCGGTGTCGATTCCACCCGAACACGTTCTGGCGCGTTGAGAGCATTACGGCGGTGGTTGGTACGATAGCGCGTAGCATTAGTGCGTTTGTTTGCAAATCTAGAGTAGTCGGGCAGCGACAGCAGCATCAGTGGCAGTAGAAGTAGAAAAAAGAAAATACATGCGAATCACACCATTTGACGTTCCTTGAACATGTCAAACATCGCGGCGCCCATCTTTGCCGGCGACCGGACGACTTTCACTCCGACGCGTTCGAGCGCGGCAATCTTGTCTTGAGCGCCACCCTTACCGCCCGAAATAATCGCCCCAGCGTGACCCATACGACGACCGGGTGGAGCAGTCAAACCCGCGATGAAAGACACGATGGGTTTATTCGTACCACTCGAGCGAATAAACTCAGCCGCTTCCTCCTCGGCGGTGCCGCCGATTTCACCAATCATAATAATCCCCTCCGTTTGCGGGTCCTTTACAAACTTTTCGAGGCAATCGACAAAGTTTGTGCCATTAAACGGATCACCTCCGATACCAACGCACGTGCTTTGCCCTAAACCTGTCACCGTGGTTTGATACACCGCCTCGTACGTCAACGTTCCAGAGCGCGAGACGACGCCCACGCGCCCAGGCTTGTGAATATACCCGGGCATGATTCCAATCTTACACTCACCGGGTTTAATGATCCCAGGACAATTCGGCCCGATCAAACGAGTTTTGTTTTGAGACATCAACGCTTGTTTCACGCGAATCATGTCGTGCTGAGGAATGCCCTCCGTGATGCACACCACGAGCTCCATCTCCGCCTCGATGGCTTCCATGATGGCTTTCGCCGCGAATGGCGGCGGCACGTAAATCGCGCTCGCATTCGCCCCGGTCGCCGCCTTGGCCTCACCCACGGTGTTAAACACTGGTAATCCCAAGTGTTCGGTGCCACCCTTACGAGGCGTGACCCCACCCACCATGTTTGTACCGTACGCGATCGCTTGCTCTGAGTGAAAAGTTCCATTCTTGCCCGTGAATCCTTGACAAATCACGCGCGTCGACGCGTTCACGAACACCGCGGGTTCGTTCGACGACGACGACGACGACGACGACGATGACGACGACATCATTCGTCGATCACCACACATCACACTCGACGTCGTCAACGCGCTACCGCTCGCGGGCGTCGCACCACCGATCGTGCGCCCGATCGCATCGGCACTCGCGCGTCTCGCGAACGCGCGCGCGACGACGCGGTGCGCCATGAGCAGACCGCACACGACGCGCCGCTATGTGTAGTTATGTATACACAACGCGCGTCGTGTGTCGCGCGCGCGTCGGAGTCGCTCGAGGCGAGTTGTGACGACCACAGACGACGAAAGTCGTTGACGAGTCGCGGTCGGACGACACATCACTGGGCACGCGACACACGACGACGCGCGACGACGACGATGCGGGCGACGATGCGGGCGCGAGGCGCGGTGAGGCGTCTATCGCAATCATCGCTCGCGATCGATGCGACGACGGTGACGGTGACGACGACGACGAGGCGGGACGACACGTGTGGTGGTTGGTCGTTGGCGCGCCGCAGCGTCGTCGGGCGCGGATTCGCGTCGGTCGACGGCGTTGGAGGACGATCGCGAGTGATGACGACACCTGAGACGAGGACGAGAATGATGAGTGCGCACGCGCGAGTGCTCCCGGCGTGGGCCACGGCGGATCCGTGGGGGATGTCGGCGCGCGCGGGCGGCGCCGCGGTGGGGGCGAATCTCATTCGAGGTTCGTGGCGCGCGGCGTCGGCGTCTGGAGGCGACGTTGAATTCGTCGTGGATCCCATGAACGCACAAGAAACCAAGGAGTTTTTTATCGCACCCACGACATCGAGTGTGGAGGACATTCGCGAGGTTGTGGATTCTTTAAAGTCGTGCCCAAAATCGGGATTACACAACCCGTACAAACGTCCCGAGCGGTACGTCAAGTACGGCGAAGTGAGCGCGCTGTTAGCGGAAGCGATGCGTCGACCAGAAGTTGAGCGATACTTTGCGACGTTAATTCAACGCGTAGCACCCAAGTCATACGCCCAAGCTGCGGCGGAAGTCATCGTGACGCGCAAGTTTCTTGAAAATTTCGCCGGAGACAACGTGCGATTTCTCGCGCGCGGCTTTTCGGTGAGCGGCGACCATCTCGGCCAGACGTCGACCGGCTTGCGATGGCCGTACGGACCGGTGACGGTGATCACGCCTTTCAATTTTCCACTTGAAATTCCAGTGTTGCAACTCATGGGGGCGCTGTACATGGGGAATAAAGTGCTGGTCAAGTCTGACACGAAAGTCTCCGTCGTGCTCGAGCAATTTATTCGATTGTTGCTGGAATGCGGCGCGCCGCCGACAGATCTTGACTTTATTCATTGCAACGGGGGCACGATGCATGAAATTTTGAAGCAATCTCAACCAAAGATGACGTTGTTTACAGGTTCTCAGCGCGTCGCTCACGTCTTGGCGGACGAACTCAAGGGTAACGTCAAGTTGGAAGACGCCGGTTTCGATTGGAAAATTCTCGGTCCAGACGTCGGCGACGTCGATTACGTCGCGCACGTTAGCGATCAAGACGCTTACGCGTGCAGCGGTCAAAAGTGCTCGGCGCAGAGTATTTTGTTCATGCACGACAACTGGGTCACCGCCGGATTTGAAGAAAAGATCAAAGCTCTCGCGTCAAAGAGAAACTTGGAGGATCTCACAGTCGGACCAGTGTTGACGCTCACCACTGAAACGATGTTGGCGCACGCGCGAAAACTCGCGGCGCTTCCTGGCGCACGCATAGCGTTCGGAGGTAAGGAGTTGAACGACGGCAAACACTCCATTCCGTCGCAATACGGTGCGATTGAACCGACGGCGATTTTTGTGCCTCTGAAAACTATCATGGCGAGTGAAGAAAACTTCAAGCTCGCGACGACTGAAATCTTTGGTCCTCTACAAGTGCTCACGTCGTACGCCGACGATGAATTACCGCTCGTTCTCGAGGCGTGTGAAAAGATGGATGCTCATCTCACCGCCGCCGTGGTGTCCTCGGACGACATGTTTGTGCAAAAAGTACTCGGATCAACCGTGAACGGTACGACGTACGCCGGTCGTCGCGCGCGCACGACGGGCGCGCCTCAAAATCACTGGTTCGGACCCGCGGGCACGCCCATGGCTGGTGGTATCGGTACCATCGAAGCCATCCGTCTCGTGTGGTCATGTCACCGAGAAATCATTTTCGATAAAGGGCCAATTGATGACGATTGGGAAACGCCGCCCCGCGCGTGATTTCGTCTCACGTGTATTACCTTGTGCTCCTGCTCGAGCTGTTTTTCCTTGCGTGTTGTTGTTGCTGTTGTTGCTGTTGTTGCTGTTGTTTTCGTCAAGTATTATCATCCATTAATAAAAGAAAGTTGAATTGCGCGAATGAGTATAGTACTGGTACATGCATTGCACTGCTACTTTTACTACTTCTATGACGAAAAGTCTTCGATGAGCGATTCGTTGCCGATAATCGTAAATCCGGCGTCGCCGTAGGCGTCTTCCAGAGCCGCGCGAGCCGCGGCGCGCGCTACATTTTCCAAAGGCACTGGCGCGTTCGCCATGATTGCTGAATTTCCAACGAGTCTTAAAACTTTACGCGCGGGATCGAGTGCGGCCCACAACGGGATGCTCAGCGCTCCCGCGCGTCGCGTCCCGCTCACCGCCGCCGGTTTCAACACCACGGCGCTTCGACGCCGACGTTGTCCATGCTGCGTTTCATCACCATTCGTCGACACCGTGGATGCAAATTCATCCCTCGCAAATGCTTCCACGATTGCTTTACCTTTTGCATACGACGCCAACCCGGGTACGAACGGTGGAATACTCGCCCCGACGACGACGAGTCGAGACGCTCCAGTCGCCAGCGCCGCCCGTCCCGGCGTCACATTCGTCTCTGCGTTGTACTTGATAATATCCTCGGATGACATCCACGGAAACGGTAACACACCAATCGCAGTGACGACGACATCTGCCCCTGCGTTCACCCGCTCGCACGCCTGCGCATCTAACGCATCGCCCGCGACCCATGTCACGCGCGCGCTCCAGTCGTCGCGCGTCGCCCACGCCGGCGCCCGCCCGCCCCTCGACGCGCACACCACATCCACCTCGGATTTCACGGACGACGACGACGGCGCGTCGTCGCCGTGACGCACTAACGCTCGCGCGATCGCTGACCCGACGTACCCAGACCCTCCCCACACGACCACGCGCACGCGACGCGCGGCTGAGGCGACGACCGATGACGATGACGACACCATGGTGTCCTCGGCTGGCACCACACCACCCGTGTGCGCGTGCGTGCGTGCGTGGTCGTGCGCGTGCGCGTGTGCGTTCGCGACGACGACGACGAGGTAAATGCGTCGCGGGGTCTCCGTGTGACGTGCGCTGTCTCACCTAATCGTCGTGTCGCGGTGTGTCGTCGTCGTGTGTCGTCGTGTTATCCACGTTCTCGCGCGAGCGAGGGCGAGCGAACGACGTGGGACGACACAGGACGACATAGGACGACGTGGGACACGAATCGCACGCGACAGACACGTTCACCATGCACATCGCGAGCGCACCCGCGGTGACGGCGACGCCCACGACGACGACCAAGACGACCAAGACGACGAGGCCGAGCGCGGTGAAGAAGACGTCATCGACGGTGCGCAAGACGACGACGGTAAAGGAAACGACGCCTTCGACGCCTTCGACGACGACGACGACGGCGACGCCTTCGAAGGCGGCTGAATTTGAAGCGCCAAATCAATATGGGTATTTCCCGAGCGCTATTGAAGCTGCGCGCCAACGCCGCGAGACGCAAACTGGATTCGATTCCGACGTCAAGTTGTCCAAGGATGCGCAACGCGAACGCTTTGCGCAATTGTGCGGTAAGCATCCAGAGTTACAAAAGTGCCAAGAGAACTACGTGAGTCCGCTCAGAGTGAAGCCGTCGACGCAGAGCGTGATCAATGGTTCGGTCGTGCGTAGCGATGGGATTATTCTCGTACCAGGGAACAAGGATGATTTAGTGACGTGGGCGCTGGACCCGGCGATGTCGGGCGACACGCTCGGATTGTTAGTGCCGACATTGTTCATCATCATCGGTGCACAATTGAAGCAAGTGGCGGGCGTGCCCGAGTACGTCTCCGGCGCTGTTGGCGTCACCACCAAGCTCATCGCCACGGGTTTGGTGGCTTTGTATTGGGTGCCCGCGTTTACGTCTGGCGCGTAAACAACATTTGTAACGCTACGTACGCCGACACGATTTTACCACAAAAACCAACCAAAAGATACTGCACTATGCTACAAGCCTGCTAATACTATTATGCTCTTCCTATCTCAGCGTTTTTGAGTGCCGCAGCCTACTACTCGTACCGCTACTGCTACGCGACGGCAAATTAGACGTCGAAGTTGCCAAAGAGCTCTTTTCGGCTGACGGTGAGTCTTTTGGATCGAAACTCATCCAACGCCGCGCGCTTCGAACGGATGGGTATGCCGCAACATCGTTCGCGCACCGATTTCATCTTTAGTTGACGACGTAATGTAAAAATCGTATCCCCTCTCGCGCGCGTGAGGTATTGCTTTGTGGTGACTCCGAGGAGGAACAAATTGACGTGAGACCAGGCGAAGATGACCATACCGAAAGCGTGCGCGCCAGAGAGCGAGCAAAATACGAGCACGTATGGCCACGCTGACGAGCGCCATTCACCTTCTGGCATCGCTGAAAGCGTAAACACAGATTGGATAAATACCAACACACCCACCACGGCGCCGGTGACGAGCAAAAGGAGAAAGAATCGATGGTTTGCCTCGCCGACGCAGTTTGCGAGCACGCCGCAATGATGGTCGAATCCACGCACGCATACGCCACACATCGAGCAGTGCGACGCACATAAAGGTCGCCACAAAGCACACGACGAACAAAATTTTATTCGACGCGAGTCATCGCCGCCTTCATCCTCGATTGACGCGAGCCGCGTCCACGTCCCGCCGAAATCTCTCGTCAAACCGAGCGCGCGCGCGTCTTCGTCAGCCTCCACGCACGTCGTCACGCATGCCTCGAGCCTAGCGGCATAAGACATCGCATTTTCGGGTGATTCTTCATTCTCAACGCCCGTCGTCGTCGTCGTCGTCGTCGTCGTCGCCGTTTTCACCTCCATCGCGCGCGCGATGGCGTCATCCAACCGACGCACGACGACGCTCGCGTCGTCATCTCGTTCGCTCGGAATCACCACTCCTGGATCACTCACGTGCGTGACGTACATCAACCCAATGGCTACGATCGCACACGCACACGTCGCGCCTTGTATGGCTCCAACGCTCCCTAAATCTCCCTCGTACCATCGCCCACGACGATGCGTGCTCGTCCCATCATCGTGGTGCGCCATCCACGTCACCACCGACGCGCTCGACGCGAGCGATGCGATGGTGGCCACGCACCACGCCGTCGACGCGCACGCGTGGTGTTCCCGTCCTCGTCGTCGTCGCGCATCGTGGTCCATGTCCGTCTGTGTCGGTGCGCAGGCGCGAACACCGAACACCGAACACCGAACACCGAACACCGAACACCGAACACAGGACACCGAACACCGAACACCGAACACCGAACACAGGACGCTATCGGTGTGTGGTGTCCCCAGCCTGGATGGCGCGCGTCGAGTGATCTGTGGTGGTGCAGATACGACGTGGGACGACACGACGCACCGCGTGAGGGGGGCCGCACGTCGAGGGTGAGGTTCGGCGAGGGACGGGGGAGCACGCGCGACGGCACACCGCGACGCGAGCCAGTCGTCGCGGAGGCAGTCGTCGTCGTCGTCGTCGTCGTCGTCGTCGTCGTCGTCGTCGCAGCGGCAACGGCGTGGCAACGACCGACGACGCCATCATGACGGTGGGGAATCAATCGCAACCGCAACCGGTGACGGTGACGGTATCGGCGGCGTTATCGCGCGTGATTGGACACATACACGGCACGCCGTTAGATGCGAGTCAACGCAGTGATGTGCTGCATCGACTCGATCGACACATAGATGAAAGCTCGAGAAAGGTGCGACTGCGATGCGGTTTGAATTCGCTCGGCGCGACTGGCTCGCAACCGTGGGTGAATGGAAGACTGACGACGTGGTGTGTGCGTTGTCCGGCTTCCGTGTACAGGGAACGCTTTCGAATGATGATTTATTGGAAATGGTTCGTCTCACGACGGCGATTGGGTTGGAGGAGATTGACTCAAAGCGCTCACACGGGTTGGCGGTGGAGGGCGCGGCGCGGTACGTGTTGACGGAGAGCGGCGTCGAAAATGGGACTCGAGAACTTGGTGGTGATTACGCGGACGATGGTGGTAACGCTAGTGGTAGTGGGATTCATGCGGCGACGAATGCTCGGGTGAAATATGAGCGATCAGGTTCTCAAGTGTCGACTTCATCCAACGGTCACCGTCGGTTGAGCGACGCGCGCTCGTCTTTGGCGAGCGATTTCGCCGCGGCGCAGACGACAGCGGCGCCCACGCTGACGACGCCGAGCGCTGATCGGATGATATCAAGAAAAGAGCAAACGAGTGCGCGACGAAATTTGAGCAGAAAAATGAAAGATAGTAGTGGCAAGAATCACATCGGCGCGGAACATGAAGTTGAGCAACACAAGCCTCCTCGACTCAGACGCGCTGGGGAAGAAACTGTCGAAGACCGCCTCATACGCGAGTGGATTCTTCGTCAGGCGCGTGAGCGGGCCACAATTGAAGCTGCGCGTAAACGTGAGCTTGACGCTTGCAACGGTCGATCACTTACGCGCGAAGAAATTGAACAAAACTTGGAAAAGATGAAGGCGCGCGACGTCGAAATGGCCAAGCGCGCCGAGGCGCGTCGACAAGCCGCTGACGAAGAAGCGCGCAACTTGGCGTCTTCGAGCGTTTCATCGATGATGAGCAAGAAAACGCGAACTTTTAGCTCGAAAATGCCAGAGTTCACTGCGAGGCAGCGCGAATTCATGACCCGGAGAGCAGAACGCATAGAGCAACGGCGACGTGAAATTGATCAAGAAAAGCAAACGAAAGAGGCGGCGGATGACTTTGAAAAGACGCGTGACAGAGTACCAATCACACGGCGGGCGGCGGCGACCCACCGCACGTTGCAAGATTTAGAGGCTTGGAATGAACGTCGCGAGGAGAAGATTCGTGCAGCCAAGGCGAAAATAGCTGCGGAAGAAGACGCGAGCGCGACGTTTGCGCCGGCGCTGGACAAGCACTCGTTGCGGCTTGCTCTTCGACGCCGAGCGGTGGGCTTCGATAGTGCCGAGAGTGTCGCTGAAGCTCCGCGAAAAGAAAGTAATGGTTATGATGACTGCACGTTCACTCCGACAATCAACAAGCACTCGACGCGTATAGCGTTTCAGAATAACGTGGCTGAGACGCCCGTGTTTGATCGGTTGTATTCGACAAAGAAAACGCCGACTGGTACGCCAAAGAACAACAAGTCACAGACAGAACGATGGGGTGGATACGGTGTAGATGAGGCTGATGTACTAAAAGTAGTCGAACGCGACGGCTTCATTCATCTAAACGAACTAGAAGACGATTGATAGATAGCGGCGGCGCATTTGTAACGTCATGTATGCGCAACATGAACCGACGCGGCGCGACACATATTGACTCGCACCTGGCTGGGACACATAAAATCATCACGCGCGCCATGTCGACGGAAGTCTCACAGGCCGTAGACGCCATGTCAAACGAACGAACGGCGCGCGTGTTGCTCATGAAGAATACGCTCGTCACTGAATTGCTCAAGGATGCGAGTGTGGTGCTGGCGAGCCATCCATCGAGCGTCGTCGTTTTGCAACACAACGACACCGTTGGCGACGCGCTCGCCGTCCTGGAGCGGAACAACATTTTGAGCGCACCAGTTGTCATCTCCACTGATATGCTTGAAAGGTCTCGCGCGGACGAGCCTGTGGAGACTCTCATTGGTTTCTTTGATGCAATGGACGCTGTGCGAGTCATCTTGGATGTCGTCGGCGCGAATACGTCGGAGGAATGTGGAGGAAAGATGTTGTTTTGGATGCGCGAGATAGAACGACTCGAAGGACAAATAGCAGATGTACCGCTCATCAAGTGCCTCGGGCATGACGCTGATTTGATGTACACACCAAACGCGTCTAGTACGACTGTTCACAACTTGGTCGTCGAAGGCTTTCTGGGTGGTAAAAGCGAAGAGCGTACATCGATTATCCATCGTGTTGCACTTTTTGAAGCGACTGGTGAAGTTTCGCACATCATTTCTCAAACTGACGTCATGCGTTGGCTTCGAGCGCGCGACTGCCATCTTTCGCATTCGCTTGAGCACTTCACGCTTCGAGAGTTGGGCTTTGGTTCAGAGGAGAGAGCCGCACATTTTGTCAAAGTCGACGCGCGCGTGCCGACGATTGAATGTTTCAGAACGATGGCTCGAGAACAAGTTTCGGGCGTGGCCATCACCGACAGTGCGGGTTGCATCATCGCCGATCTTACCGCGAGCGATTTACGCATGCTGACTCGGAACCACTTCTCTGTGCTCGGCCTCGCAGTCGCGGAATTCATAGCGTTGTCGCATGGCACATCGTTCGCCGGATACGCGGCTTGGCACGAATCAGCGCAAACACACAAGCACTATAGCGATGCATTCTTTGAAAAAGCACGTGCGAAACGGGAGCAATTTCAGGACAAACGATTAGAGCGCGTGCGGGATATCGACGCAAGTGGTGGCGTTCGCGCGCATCCATCGGGCGTGACGACGGTGGACATCGACGCTCGCTTCTCGTATGATTGGTTTCACAAAGAAACGAAGCAGCGCGTGTACGTTGTCGGCAAATATGCCATCGATACGCCATTTGACGTCATCACGCTTACGGACATCATGGAATGCGCTGTGTTCGGGCACGTGCACAAGGGTAAACATCGATGTCGATAACGAACGATTGGACCGC
The DNA here is from genome assembly GCA_012295225.1 of Ostreococcus mediterraneus. Taxonomy (NCBI): domain Eukaryota; kingdom Viridiplantae; phylum Chlorophyta; class Mamiellophyceae; order Mamiellales; family Bathycoccaceae; genus Ostreococcus; species Ostreococcus mediterraneus. The sequence continues at coordinate 799,369 of WMKK01000007.1, forward strand.
CGTCGCGCGCGATTTCGCGCGCGCGTAGGGTATAGAGCCATTTGGCAACTTTCCCCACCCGCGCGCACCCGCGCGCGGGATGTCGCGCGCCCTCATCGCGATTGTAAAATTCACATCGCGCGTCTTTTCCTCATCATCATCGTCAATCTTGACCTCAATCGCATCGATATTCAAAGATGTGTCCTCCACGTTGATGGTGCTTGTTTGTGACACCACGCGACGAGACGGACCGACGCCGCACGCGACGGCGGTGTGACGCCACTCATTGACGCACACGACGAGCGCATGCGTTCTGGAACGACGATGACGACGTGCACGTCACCCTCGACGTCGTCGCCGAGGAGGACGACGCGCGTCCCGCGGCCGCGACACCGCACGGTGACGGCGAAAGCAAACCCAGACTCGATGCGTTGGCGAACGTTGTCGGCACACGTCGCGCGCACACACGCGTGGTGCGCCAGACAAGAGTCCACGCGAGTGCGGCAAACATCACCACCTCGAGATGTGTCGCGTTCGGCGTTAAGTTCGGCGTCGTCGAGCTCGGATGACGACGAACCGACGATGAACCAAGCGCCGGCGGGGCGCACGCGGTTACAAATAATAGTAGACAACTTTCGATTCGGCGCTGGACGCCGCGCGCGGAGAAACTTGAAAAAACTTCCTCTGGCGTTGATTTCTCTACTCGTAGGATTTTCTGTGTGTGCGCTGCTACCACATCCTGAGTCACCTCAAGACGCGTTTATTTCCTTCACCATTATTCTGTTGTGCGAGTTTTCGTCGTCGATTTTATACGGGAGAGAAAATCAAGGTGGTTTGCTTCGATGGTTGAAAGAGGGCGATTTCCTCCCCGTACTGTTGAATTGCTTTAAAATTGGCGTCTTGTACGGGCTCTTCGTCGACGCATTCAAGGTTGGCTCGTAAACCTCTGTGTCTCTCTCGAGCACTTTTTAATACATATAACCACCACCCGCACGGTGGCGCATCACACGCTGACGCGCACTCATCGACGTCGTCCTCATGCAAGAGTCACGCGCGTCGTCGTCGGCATCAACACCGTCGTCCACGTCGGCTGTCGCGCGCGTAGAGCTTCCGCTGAACGACCGCCTCAGGGCGTTGCTCGAGTTGGCGTTGACGTCGAATGCGCTCAAGGATACGTCCACGGTGGCGCGTGCGAAAGAGGCATTGCGCACGAATGCGGTACCGCATGCAGTAGCGTTCGATGCGTGTCAAGCGCTTAGGGATTCAAACGTTAAGCGCGATGCGTACGTGCGTCAAGCGTTGCTCATGTCACCCACAAAGGCGCGCCTCGTCGTCGACCGCGGCGAACGCCCGTTAACGGCTGAAGAGGAACGCGCGCGGGATGAGCACCGCGAGCTGATGCGTAAGATTAAATCGGAGCTTGCAGAGCGCGAATATAGAGACATGGTTCGCGGCGTCGATCCCTCGTACGGTGAAGATGATGGAAAGTTTAGCGTCGACGCGCGCGCGTACGGTTTCGGCGTCCACGTCCTCAGTCTGATGTTCGCGCTGGTATGCGCCGGGTATTTCGTCGGCAAGGCGTTAGAGAATCGATATGGCGGCACATGGGCGCGCGGATTGTGTGCCGCGCTCGGTGCTGCGCTTGCACTTTGTGTAGAAACGGGATTATTTATATTGCGCGACGCGCGAGTGTGACGCTCAGCGCCGCTCGCGGGGTGGATTCCATTTGTTTCGAACGGTTTGTTTTGTACCATAATCACCATCATCAGACGTTGGTTCACCACGCGACTGCTTGTAATCGCACTACGTACTAATGTTTTACTACTACATTGAACAAGATTGAAAACAACGAGACGCTTCGTGTCTCTTTTCAATCAGCTAATCTTCGTCCGCGTCCGGCGAAATATCGAGTCCGAGGCGCCTGGAACGAATTTGCCGCCGCACCGACGACGCCTCTGCCACCCGTGATGTAATCCGCAAACGATTGGATGAACTTCGGCGTTTGAATGATCGATCTTCTTCCGCTGTGTCGCGGATACAGACTCGCTAAAAAGTAGTACAAGTGGCCGGCGACGATGCCAAGGAAATCTGGCACCGGGTCTCCACCCATCAACGCCGTCAGCGCCAACATGGCCCACGGAAAATAAAACGCGGGCGTGCGCACGAATCCCATGATTGATACCCGTGCTTGTGGGTTTTCGCGACTCCACAAGTACAAGCACATGAAAATTAAGCTATCGCCATAGAATGGTTGCGCGATTGACGGCGCGACGTAGTGTAACGGCGTCAGCGTCAGCACGCCAAACAGCAAAAACGTCATGAAATCGCCCGTGCGTTGTTCGCCAAAGTGCACCTTCTCCAGCGGCACCGCGTAGTTCACCAACATCATCATTCGTATCGCGAATGAAATTGAAAATTTCCCGAGAAACATGAAATTCGTCAACAATCTCCACGGTTGAAACTTGTCAATCACCAACGGCCAAGACAAGTACAGCGACGCTGGGCTGACGAACTTCGCGTGGAATCCGATCGTGGTGAACGCGCACGACGTGAACCAAAACTTACTCACCGCTGGTAAGCTCGCGTACCATTCCGCGGGTGAATCCGACATCATGTGTTAGTCAATCGTGCGTGCGTGCGTGCGTGTGTGACGACTCCATGGTGCTCGCTCGATCGCAGTCAGTCCGTCAACCTGTTCTGTCGTCACGCTCGAGCGCGGCGTGGTGCTGCTGACGCCACACTCGCGCACGCGTCTGTGTCGCGTGATACTCGGCATCACACGTGAACACGCGTGTATTCCATAGACGACATCGGCGAGACGTGAGGGTGACGCACGCCGCCGAGCATGTTACACCGCACGTCGCTCGCGTTCGCGCGCGTCACCGCGACGACGACACCACAGGGTTTGTCCTCGTTTGCCAATGAGTGCGCCAGCGCATCGTCACGAGTGTGCGAGCACGTGCGATGGATGGCGGCGATGAGTACGAGTGCGCGCGTGCGATCGTACGTGTCTGCGACGTCGTCGACGACGACGACGGCGGCGGCGTCATCGGGTAAGGATGACGCCGCGGAGGCGCGATCGACGACTTCGACGTCGACGGCTGGACCGAATGTGTCGCCGCTGCAACGTGCGCCAGCGCCAACGGCATCTATGCGGTCGAGCTTTATTCCAGGCGCATTAACGGATGATGGCCTGAGCGAGCGCGCGAGCGCGGTGCTGAGAGGCGCGAAAGGCTCGCCAAAAAAGTTTGGCGCGTTTCTTCGAGTGATACGAGGCTTGAAAGTTGAAGACGCACTCATTCAATGCGATTTGTCACCGAAGCGCGTGGCAAAAACAGTAAGTGCGGTGATTCAAAGTGCGATTGGGAATGCGGTGAACAATCAAGGCTTGGATCGCGATCGGTTGGTGATTGCCAGCGCGACAGTTGGTAAAGGACAGTATTTGAGACGTGTGAGTATGCACGGTAGAGGACGCTCGGGAACGATGCACCGACCGCGATCTCATGTCGCGATTGAAGTTGAAGAGAATGATGTAGTGCAGCGTCGGGTGTCAATTTGCGACGAGGAAATGCCCTGGACGCGTAGACGACGCTTGGGGCGCATCAAGCACGCCATAGCTGAAGCGGCGGGCATTTTAGGAAAGTAGTTGGGAGCGATTGAAATTAATACACAGTACCGGTAATAATACAACCAATACAACTCTAGGTCTAAGTTTAAGCGCTCACTAGACGCTTCGTTGCGTCGTCGATCCACGCCCCATCCGTCAACAACGATTCATCCGTGAGGCTGCGAGTTTCAGCATATGCAGCTACATCGCAAGAAGCGCGCGAGTCGCGGGCGCCTTTGGCTGTTTCGTGTTGCGTCCTCCTCGGCCACGACCGCCGCGACCACGCCCCCCCCCGCGACCACCCGTTCGAACGGGCATTGGCAGCGCTTCGCGCATCGCCGGTACACTTGTGCCAGGGAAGCCGCCTTGCGCAGAAGATGCTCCACGAGGAAGCGACCAACGGACTCGCGCCGCGTCCAATTTTAAAGTCTTGGCGCTCACCTGCGGCGAGTTGTAAAAGTCATTCAACGCATCGGCGAGTGCATACGCACTCATCACTGCAGTTTGCACGCATGGCGCGTCGCTCGTACACCAATCGCCCACCGCCGCGGTGCGAGATTTTAAATCCAAGACGCACGGCACGTTGGCGACATTGAGGGGGTTCGCGGCGCCCCACAACTGACATTCATAATTCGCGACTTTTCCCAAATACGTATTCGGCTCACACGCAATCGATCGCTCAAACGCGGTGACGAGCGTTTCCATCACTTCCTGAGCCTTTGCTTTCGGTACCGCCTCCTGCGGCACTTTATTATCTCGCGCGTACTCCGCGGTGGATTGTAATACCAGCTTCGTGACCTTCGTAACGTTTGCATCGCCGCGTTTTGCGGTTATGTTTGAAACCCACGACAACGTGTCTCCACCGACAACGTGTGCGCCTTCAAATCCGAAATCATGCGCGCCTTCTAATACTATCATGACTGACCACACCGAGCTCAGAAGAAGCTTTCTTTGTTGCTCAATTTCTTGCGATGGCCGAATGCCGAACACGCACGTCAAGCTGGAAATTAACTTTCCCGCACCATCGTCTTTTGCTGTAGACGCCAGCCTATGGGCGCACTTACCGTTATGCGCGATGACTACGAAATCATACGTTCCAAGTTTCTTCGCTCTTTCGTTATCACTCGACGCCAGTTCCCATTTTGCGTCGTCGCCTCGTCTTCGCATCGAACCGACCCACTGGGGCCGACATACGACGTCGGCATTCGTCGATAACACGTCAGCGATGGCACGATAGCCACCGACGCCAACATATCGCTTCAACCCATCACCGAACGCTTTGAACGTGCCTCCGCCTTCTTTCGCCGTCGTCAGCACGCCCACTTTTGAATCGTGCCACTCCGCGAGCGCGCCGCTCGCGGCTAAACCTTGCACAAAGCGTTCTTGAAACTCGGGTTCGGTTGACGTGAAGTACTGCACCGCGTGATCGACATCTTCGCCATCCAGTGCTTTTGAACTCATTCGTCCACCACATGCGCGCTCGCCCGTGTCAAACAGCGTCACGTGAAACGATGACGATGACGATGACGATGACGCGTTGTCTTCGTTGATGCGTCTCAACGCTTGACTCAGCGCCAAGCCGCTGATACCCCCGCCAACGATGGCTATGCGTGCGACTGCATCTGCGGTTTTCGCTGTCGCCATGGCTAACGCGCGTCGTGTCGCGTCGCGGTCTGTTGGTCGAACGTCAAGAGACAAAAAAGTGACGACAGAACGACACGCGCGGGCGCGCGTTGATGATGACAATGACGATGAACCACGCGACGACAACGCCGTCGACGCGAGAAGGGCAGTATCGCACGACGAATGCACGAACTGCGCGCACGCGTCGAGGCGGTTACGTGCGACGTCCAAGCGCGAGCGACGACGTATTCGAGGCGTTAGCCGCCACCGCCACGAGCGATGGTCTGTCCATTCACCCCGACGTGCGCGTAGGCGCGCTTGAGCCGGGGCCGTTAGGCATCATCGGCGTGTGTGCGACGAAAACCATTCCAGCACGTACGGCGATATTCACCAGGGCCATGGCGGCTACGGCATATGATGCAGAGTACGCTCGACGCGATGACGCTTTCGGCTTGAACGCGGCGTTGAGCGCATACGAAGGGGAAGTTGAGCGTACAATCTCAGACGAGATTGCATTGACGCTACTTTTAGTCACCGCGAAAAGACATGCGGATATATCGCCACTCGGGTCGTACGCCAACGCGTTGCCAAAAGCGATTGCAGCGACACCAGTGTTATATGGCGACGATGCGTTGGAAGCATTGGTGCCCGTTTTGTCGTTGAATTTGGTCGACCAGGTGGACTTGGCGAGAGGTGAATTCGCGCTCGCCTTCGACGATGCTCGACAGATTGTCGCTCGCATGCACGGAGAAAGTGACTTGCAAGAGCTAGAGTTTGCCTGGGCATGGTCCATGGTGCGCAGTCGAGCCATAACGTTTGCCGTTCGCAAAGCGACGACTGGCGACATCGAACGCAAGCGATGTCTCGTGCCCGTGTGCGATGTGTTGAATCACTCTCCCACGAGCTTAGCGGATGTTCTCAGTAGCGACAACGAACGTGACGGCGTTTACTCACAAGCTTTGAGTGTGCCAGGGCCGAATGTACAGATCGAGACGAATGGTAGCGGCGAAAGCGTTTGGATGACGACGCGCGACGTCGTCGCCGGCGAAGCGTTACGTTGGACCTATGGCGAATTATCCAACGAAGAAATGTGGTTATGGTACGGCTTTGTGCCGGCGAGTCCGATTCATGGCGATTGTGCGGTGCCATTCAACTTGCCCGATACCGTTTTCAAGAATGGTTTAGAAGCCGTGGCAAAGGATGATAAAGCAGAAACGATGGCGTTGCGAAAAAAATTGCTCGAGCGCGCCGGCGTTTTGGGATTGAACGAAGGCGAAGAGTTGTCGTTCGTCGTGAGTGTACGCGGCGCGCCGAAAACACTGGGTGGTATTGCTGGCGTGATGTGTTGCGATGCTGACGAAGTCGTCGCGATTGCAGCGTCAACCATTATATCAGCCAACGGCGGCGTAGACGGAGCGCTGTTTGAGCTCAAACCCGAGTCGCGACGAAGAGCGGGACGCTACGTCGCTTGGCTCCTCACGCAAATCGAATCGTTTGTGTGCGGTGCGAGCGATGATGAAGTGGCTGAATATGAACGCATCGCCAAAGATGTCGGTGGCTTATACGAACAGAGATTTAACGATGCCAAGGCGCTGCGAATCGGCGCGCGCGAAACCTTCAAAATCATCCATCGCAGCCTCACGGATGAATCGTTGTTGACGGATGGGGCGTGGATCGACGACGCAACGAAGCGTCTAGTGAGCGCTTAAACTTAGACCTAGAGTTGTATTGGTTGTATTATTACCGGTACTGTCAGCTACCAAAAACATTGATATTTTGGGGAAACTC